>JADBJO010011541.1:45000-49746 GCA_016801955.1 Conus betulinus | reverse complement strand
GAAAACACTACTGACCACTATACAGTTTGAACTCAACACTTTGAAAAAACCAGCACACTCCCACATCTTCAGTTTCCACACAGACTAACATTCCACCCCAAGATACTGTTGAGGAGATTTCTATTCCTGTTTCAAATCGTTTCTGCATTGAGAAAAAAGATTGAAGAAAACTGCTCTCCCCAATAAATCCCGTTTCCAAATGGTAAGAACAAAAACAAAAAAAAAGTCAAACTTGACACTGACAATATGGTCCTTATGATACGTTAAAAGAAAACAAAAAAAAATTCACCATGTAACCATTCATGTGGGTGTGAAACGATTGTCCGTCAGGGGCTGTTACAGAAGATACATGGGACACTCTTCTGTCCAGTGTTCGACGTGCTTTCCTGAAGCATGTATACACATGAGTTCCATAGTTCCTGCGATCGATGATCATAACCTCAACAACACAATTCTTCCTTCTAACAAAAATCTATCTGCTGTGTGCAAACGCCATGAAACCCTCTTCATTGATCATCTCCCATCATTCAGACACCCCTCAAAACGGAACCTCTATCATGACCATATTCACTTAAACAAAGCTGGAACTGCACAGTTGGTTCTGGACCTCAGAACAGCTGCTGATATAAAACATTCATTAGAGAGCTCTCGTTCTCAAAGCACAGCAAGCTCTGGAAAGTCATCAGCATTCAGAAATCACAGAAATGTTCAGAATGACAGTCCCAACAAAACTTTTTTTCCACCTTTCCAGTCAACACAATGGAGCGTATCGTCATTCGAACTCTGTCTGTTTACCATCCTTCCATCATCGTTCATTCCCACAAACCATGTCTTACAGTGAAATCCCCATCAACCGTACCCTGTCATGACCTTCCACTAAACGTCCCCCCTCACCCTGATCATCCTGCATCCGCAATCCACCATGATTACTATCCATCTGCTCCTCATCCTGACTATCATGCATTCGCCCATCATTCTCGCTATCATGCATCCGCCCCTCATCCTGGATACCCTGCAGCCTCCAATCGTTATAACTACCCTGCAGCCGCCGCTCAACATAACTACCGAGCAGCAGCCGCTCCTCGTAACTACCCTGCAGCCACCGCTCGCTGTAACTACCGTGCAGCAGCCGCTCACCGTGATTACCCAGCAAGCGCTGCTCACCGTGCCGCTCACCGTGATTACCCAGCAAGCGCTGCTCACCGTGCCGCTCACCGTTACCCACAAGCGTGCAGGCGCCGCTCACCGTTACAACCGTGCAGGCGCCGCTCACCGTGACCACCCTGCAGGCGCCCCTCGACATGAATACCGTCCAGCTGCCGTTCACCATGACAACCCTGTAGCCGCCGCTCACCGTGTGTTTCTACAGTCTTCCCCTCACCGTGTGGGGCGGCGCTACGACATCTACTCGCGGTCATCAAACAGAAGAAACGACAGTCACAATTTAGACCAAGTTAATCAGTTCTGTTATTCAAATCTTGGTCACCAAAATATGAATGTTGACCTATTTCCCAGACATTCAACTCCCTTCTCCAGCCTGCCTCTCCCTTACTCAGCAGACTGTTTTCCCCCTCTGAAGCCCCACCCCCAAATTAATTCTCTTATTTAGTAGTGGTTCGGATTGCATGCTATTCCACTCATTAGCAATCATCAGGGCTTCCCTACAACTTGTGTATCTATAGTGAGCCATGAGATGACCAATGCACTAGTTGGACTATAACTATTCTGAACTGATCGTTTCCGTATCCTTTCTATTTCACGTGGTAATTCTGTATATCTCCAGGTAGCGCTGCTTCCCTACTTTCACCAATGTCAACCAATGTGAATGTATCAGATTGGCCCGTCAATGACGGTCTGCGCATAGGTCACCTAAATATTTGTCATCTCATTAACAAAATGTCTGATGTATCAAAAATCATTCATAATAATCATAAACCTTTCCATGTCTTTGGATTTTCTGAGGCATGGACAAACAGCCGCGTTGGTGACAATTCAATATCCATTCCTGGTTATTCAATAGTCCGGAGAAATCCTGAAAATATTCTTGAAACAGGTATTGTTGTCTACGTCCAAAAAGATATCCATTCAAAATTCGTAATGATCTCTGTCACAAAAATATTGAAATAACGTGGCTTGAAATTCAGTCAAAAAGTAAGACATTAGCGTCAATTCTTGTCGGATTTGTATACAGACATCCTAAAAGTAAGTCCAGCTGGTATAACGATTTTTGTGAGATGATGGACACAGTATGGCTTTTGAAAACAGAAATACTATTATTGGGAGATTTCAATATAGATCTATTTCAGTCTTGTTCCCAATGGTCCAACATTGCTAATTCATATAATCTTCATCAGTGCATTTCGTTACCGACTAGAGTTACTTCAAAATCTAATACCCTTATAGACCACATATATTCGTCGAACATTGCTGCACTTACAGAAATATGTGTACCGCGTACTGGTGCAAGTGACCACAATGCTGTTTGCGTAACTTGGAACAAAAAGGGTTTTAAAGTTCCAAAAGCAAGTCATTTGGTAATCACATTTCGTTCTTTCAAAAACTTCAACTTACACGCTTTTCAATCTGACATTTCGTCGTCGCCTTTTGCAAACATCTATAGCTACACCGATCCAGATGAAGCCCTTGCCTTTTGGACGAGAACCTTTCTGAATATTGTCGACAAAACATCCCATTGATCCAGAGGCGAGTCAAATCAGATCCTGCCTGTCTGGCTCACTCAGGATATTCTGAATGCCATGGACGAGAGGGACAATTTAAAAAGTGCAGGCTCTGACAAAGAGTATAAGAGAAAAACGCAACATTGTGAAGTACATGATTAGAAAATCTAAATGTGATTCTTTCAGAAAATTGGTCCAAAAAAAACAACGGAGCTTCTATTTGGAAAGCTATCAATAAACTTACAGGACCGTGTTCATCAAGACAGGAATGTTCCATTCCAGTAGAAACACTAAATGATCATTTTTTGCGAATATTGGTAACAAGCTAAACATAGGGAAAGATAAAACTAGCATTTTTGATACTGCGAATTTACAGAAATTTTGTGATGCAAAAAATATACACGCAAAGTTTTCTATCCCCTTATTATCTGTGTTAATGAAGTGTTTTTATATTTATCAACCTTGAAAAATAAAAGTTCTTACAGCTTTGATGGAATCAGTCCCAAGATGTTAAAACTATCTGTACCATATATTGTAGATTCTCTTACATACCTCTTTAATCTATGTTTATCTAAACAATACTTTCCAGAAGCATTCAAACATGCAAAAATTATCCCTCTGCACAAAAAAGGGAATTTAGATGATCCAAATAACTACAGACCAATTTCGCTGCTATCGTCCGTCTCAAAGCCACTAGAACGTCATATCCATCACCATCTATCATCTTTTATTGAGAAACATAAACTGTTGTATATCAATCAGTCAGGATTTAGGAAACTACATTCATGTGAAACGGCTTTGTGTCGGATCACAAATTTGTGGCTAAAAGATATCAACAACAGGAAAGCAGTTGGTGTAGTGTTTATTGATTTAACAAAGGCTTTTGATTTAATTAATCACAATATATTGCTAAAAAAGCTTAATGTTTACGGCGTTGACAACGATACGGAATCATTTTTCAGATCTTATTTGTCAAACCGTACGCAATCCGTTTTTTTCACGAGGTGTTATTTCTTCTAAAAGACAGTTGCCGAGAGGTGTGTGCCACAGGGATCAATCTTAGGTCCCCTGTTGTTCTCTCTCTACATAAAAATGATCTGCCTTTATCAATTCAAAATGCAGTGTGTGATTTGTTCGCTGACGATACATCTTTACAATACTCTAGTCATAGCATCGATGAAATTAATTATCATTTAAATGCAAGCATGAAATCAGTGGAATACTGGGTGTGATTCAAATGACATGCTTGTTCATCCTCATAAAACCGAGTCTATCTTAATATGTGCACGTCAAAAAAGACAAGTCATAAAAGAAGCAAAATTAAAAATAATGTACAAAGATAAAACAATAAAAACAAGTTACAAAGCACAAATTATTAGGCATCGTCATCGATGAAAATCTTTCCTGGCACGATCAGATCCATAACCTAATCAAACAAGTCTCGTGTTGTGTGTTCCAGTTGTCACAGATAAAACACTTTCTCAACGAACATTCACGAAAAATGTACTATTTTGCTTTTGTTCAGGCTCAGGCTCGACTAGACTACTGCTCTATTATCTGGGGTAAATGTGCGCCATCTACTTTAAAACCACTTTGTTCATTGCAAAAGCGAGCCATTAAGATGATCAGCTGTCAGAAAAAAAATCCGATCCTTCTACGCATGATGTATTTAGATACAATAGAATACTACCTCTTCACTCATGTATAACTTTCAACACACTCTGATCCTTATGCACAAAATTGTTCATGACGCATGCCCAGATTATCTAAAATCAATAGTGCATTTACATCACCATCATGATTCGCTCAGATTCATTATTCCTAAAGCTAATCTAGATTTATTCAAAACAAGTTTCTCCTTCTGTGGCTGTAAAGAATGGAACACACTTCCCACAAAAATACAGAAATATTCCCCAATTATCAGCTTTCAAAAATGAAGTTACTTCTTTTTGATACTCATGACTGACCTGTGCGTAGACATTAGCCTGACCGTACATACTTACCAGAGACAAAAAAGTGCACTGCAGATAAACGATGCAGTTGATTAAGATGTGTGTGTGTGTGTGTG
>JADBJO010011541.1:30000-40000 GCA_016801955.1 Conus betulinus | reverse complement strand
CTCTTTCTCCTCTCTGTCCGTCTCTCTCCCTGTCTTTCTCTCTCTCTCTCTGTGTGTCTGTCTCTGTCTCGTGTCTCTCTCTCTCTCTCTCTCTGTCCCTCTCTCTCTTCTCATTCTCTCTCTTCTCTCATGTGTCATGTGTGTGTGTGTGTGTGTGTGTGTGTGTGTGTGTGTGTGTGTGTGTGTGGTGTGTGTGTGTGTGTGTGTGTGTGTGTGTGTGTGTGTGTTGTGTGGGTGTGGTGTGTGTGTGTGTGCGTGAGAGAGAGAGGGAGAGAGGAGAGACAGAGACAGACAGAGAGAGCAAGAGAGAGAGAGAGAGAGAGAGAGAGAGAGAGAGAGAGAGAGAGAGAGAGAGAAATTGAATGTGTTAATTAAAGAACTGTGGTTTCTGTGAGGTATGACTTTTAGTTCGTATCTTGCAGAATTTTACCGACCCTTTTAAGCCCGTCATACGGTATCGATTTTAAACCAAAATCTGAGCTTAGATCTCTTCTCTCTCTCTCCTCTCTCTCTCTCTCTCTCTCTCTCTCTCTCTCTTGCTCTCTCTCTCTCTCTCTCACTCAAACACACACACACACACACACACACACACTCACCACCTCTCTCTCTCTCTCTCTCTCTCTCTCTTGCCAGAATTTAACCGACCCTTTTTGGCCCGTCATAGGGTATCTATTTAAGTCTGAGCTTAGATCTCTCTCGACCGGACTCTTTCGACTCTTTGTCTGTTAAGAGTCTGTCTCTCTCTCTCTCCTATCTCTCTCTCTCTTCTCTCTGTCAAACAACACACAAACACACTCTCTCTCCTCTCTATCTCTCTCTCTCTTCTCTCTCTCTCTTCTCTCTCTCTCTCTCTCAGGACATATTACAAACAGAAGAAAAAAGTGTGCTTAGGAAAAACGAGAACAAGCCACTTCACTGTTCTCGTGACAAGCACCAAGCCATGATACAAAGATGATTTTTTTTTTAACCCGCTATCCACGCCGTCCGCACCTCTTCTTCCCGCTCTTCACCTAATTCTTTTTTTCTTTGTGTGTGTGTGTGTGTGTGTGTGTGTGTGTGTGTGTGTGTGTGTGTGTGTGTGTGTGTGTGGTGTGTGTGTGTGTGTGTGTTGGGGTGTGTGTGTGTGTGTGTGTGTGTTGTGTGTGTGTGGGTTTTGTGTGTGTGTGTGTGGGTGTGTGTGTGTGTGTTGTGTGTGTGTGTGTGTGTGTGGTGTGTGTGTGTGTGGTACATTTGTTTTGTCGTATTTAAGAATCTTCCTCAGTCCTGGCAATAAACGAGGGAGGAGGAATCGTTTGCCGGGACAAGGTTCGTTTACCTCACGCAACAAGCAGCTCGCAACAGATTAAGACTCGATACCTAACATGTCGAAAGCAACCAGCAGAAAGTAACACATGTTCGAAATATCTACATCGCCAGTCGCGATCAGTTGATATCCAGAACACTGTTCGAGTGTCGAGAGATGACAATACTACATCCACACTCTGTATTTGACAGAACTATGTGTGCAAAAGGCAGGATTCAAAACGAAGTGTTAGATAATCTCACATTCCTTTTGTTAGGGCTCGAAAGACACAGGATTTACATAGGGCAATCTCAAATGAAACTCGATGAGAGAGAGAGGAGAGAGACAGACAGACAGGCGACAGGGACAGACAGAGACCGGAGAGACAGAGACAGAGACAGAGAGAGACAGGAGAGACAGACAGACAGGCGAGGGACTGAGAGAGGACAGATGGGACAAGCAGAGAAACACACCACACAGACAGAGACACACACACACACACCAGACAGAGAGGAGACAGACACAGGCAGCAGAGGACACAGACAGACGGAGAACACCACCACAGAGGACACAGTACACAACCGACAGGACACAACACACACAGAGACACCAAGAGAGAGAGAGAGGAGAGAGAGAGATAGGAGAGAGAGAGAGAGAGAGAGAAGAAATGGAAGGCAAACGTGTATGCACACATACGCAAAATGGTGGTAGCGCCGACAGGCCTCATCGGATGATATATATAGAACCTGACAGAGCACTGCGATAGGGCTGGAAAAAGGGATTCCAAGTCCAAACGCTTACGGCGTCATTTCGGCCAAGATCACATAAAGGCCTTACAATGTCAAACAATCTGTTCTCTGGGAAGACGTTTCGTGTTTTGCCATTTTCAGTGCCGTGTGTGTGTGTGTGTGTGTGTGTGTGTGTGTGTGTGTGTGTTGTGTGTGTGTGGTGTGTGTGTGTATGTGTGTGTGTGTGGTGTGTGTGTGTGTGTGTGTGTGTGTGTGTGTGTGTGAGTGTATGTGATGTGTGTGTCTGTGTGGTGTATGTGTGTGTGTGTGTGTGTGTGTGATGTGTGTGTTCGTGTTTGAATGTTGCGTAGTGCATGTGCGTGCTGAATTTCGCGTGCATCTGTGTGTGGTGGTGTGTGTGTGGTGTGTGTGTGTGTGTGTGTGTGTGTGTGTGTGTGTGTGCGTGCGGGAGTGTGTGTGCGTGCTGCGAGAGTGTGCGTGCAGTGCGTCGTGCGTGTGTGTTGTGTGTGTGTGTGTGTGTGTGTGTGTGTGTGTGTGTTGCGTGAGTGGGTGTGTGTGTGTGAGGATTATGTGTGGGCAGGGAAATGTGTGTGTTCATGCGATGTTTCAGTGCTTGTGTGGAGAGAGGAGGGATGATGACAGAGAGAGAGATGACTGCGAGGGAACGGATGTGGGAGGAAGAGATGAGGCCTGAGGAATGAGGAGATTTTGGTTCAGTGCGCTCGAGGCTGAGGAGAGAGAGGATGGGAGAGGAGAGGGGAGAGAGAGATGAAGATGAGGAGAGAGAGAGAGAGGAGAGCGGAGAGAGAGAGAGAGAGAGAAGTAGATGAGAGAGGAGAGAAATGAGAGAGAGAGAGAGAGATCGAGAGGTGAGGAGAGGAAATCAGAGAGAGGGGGGGTCGGAGGGGGAGGTGAATGAAATCAGAAGCCTAGGAAAACAACAAACAGAAAAATGGCGAAAGTTCTAAGTGGGTTATATCTTTGTGGGGGAGGGGGGGGGGGGGGGGGGGGGGAGAGGAGAAGAGCGGATAGGGGAGAAGGGAGTTAGGGGGGGGGGGGGGGGGGTGCCTTCTTTCTTTTCCTTCTGCACTGGGGGTTATCCTCGTTCATTACTGTAAGAAATGAGCGACGACGAAACTGTGTGGGAGGAGAATAAAAGAAACTCTCTCTCTCTCTCTATATCTCTCTCTCTCTCTCTCTCTCTCTCTCTCTCTCTCTCTATCTATGTCTCTATCTCTCGCTGCGGTGCGCGCGCGCGGCACGTGTGTGTGTGTGTGTGTGTGTGTGTGTGTGTGTGTGTGTGTGTGTGTGTGTGTGTGTGGTGTGTGTGTGTGTGTGAGAGAGAGAGAGAGAGAGAGGAGAGGGAGAGACGAGAGAGAGACGATGGAGTGAGAGAGAGAGAGGAGAGAGAGAACTTTGGATGATTTGGTCTTTTATACGGGAATTGCGCGGCCCGTCCCATTACTATAGGGTGCTATCGGAGGATGGTTCCGTACTTCATCAGGGGGGTTTGTAAGAACTGCTTGCTACCTCCCTCGGTTTTCAACATATTCTTTGAACGCGTCATGACTGATGCACTTGAAAGCAATGTCAGCATAACCAGCACCGCTGGAAGAACCCATTACACATCCCCGATTTGCAGCCTAGCAAGCAATGAACAAGAACTCGACAACCTTGCTCAACGACTAAAAGGAACATTTAGAAGGTATTGTATGGAAATCAGCGCAGAGAGAACAAAGCGATGGCCAGCCACAGCACCACCATCAATACTGATGTACAGTCAGAAGCTACAATTCATGGAAACATTCATCGACCTGGGATTCATCATTAGTAGTGAAGGGGGGGGGGGGGGGGGGATCCAGACTAGAAATCCTCTCAGTTATAGCAAAGACAACCACAGCACTGTCCAGAGTAAAACCTTTGTTAAAGGACAAGAACATCTTTATAAAACACAACATAACACTCCTGCATGCGCTGGTGTGGTCCATCTTCTTGTTCGCATGCGAAATGTGGATATTCATAGTGGTTCTGGAGGGAAAAATCCAAGCCATGCGAAAAAAAACATGTCACTGCCAGATACTAAACATCAAACTACTCTGATCACATCACCAATCAACAAATGCGTCAAACCACTAGGCAGCACATAGGACGTACGAAGACATACAGACATCAGTCAGGAAGACAAACCACGTTAATATGAGCATGTAACAAGATCCTGTAGCTTTGCTAAAACAACAACGTTTGAGTGAGGGAGAGGAGAGAAGAAGACAGAAACAAACGGTGTGGACTGATAACATTGCTGACTGGACAGGAAAAATAGTTGCAGATACCCAGGCTTTTGTACACAACCGACAGATCTAGGGACCTGCTGAATTGTTCTTCAGTGTAGTGCTCTTCTGACTCCTAATGGAATGAAGGAGGTGAACACGAAGAAGAAGAAGAAGAAGAAGAAGAAGAAGAAAGAAGAAGAAGAAGAGAAGAAGAAGATTACTGTGTCAGATTAAGCCAAACAGAAACACATCCGTCAGATTGATTATACTGACGTGAGAGAGACATACTTGAACTGAATCAAATACAACTGAGAATGACATTCCAGGCGTCAAGCTCATAACACATGAGTGACAACTACGAATAACACAACAGACATCGGACACATTACACCAGAACGAACACAACTACAACTGAAAACAGCATTACAAACATCAGGCATATTACACCTGAATGAACCAATCACAGCTGAAAAAAAATTGCAACCATCACCCGCATTACACCTGAACTAAAACAACTGAAATGAGAAATATCCCAACAGACATCAGGCGATGACAACTGTGTGATGATAACACTAGGGTTACTAGCTATATTGCAGCTCAGCAGAGATAAGATTATAGTTGCCAGGTATATTTCGCCTGCGTGAAGGAGGAAACGTATGGTCGCCAGATATATAATATACCTGTCTGAAGATGACATCACAGTCACCAGGTACATTACTAGTGTGTGAAAAATAACATTACAGTCGCCAGGTATATTACAACTATGTGAAAATAACATTACAGTCGCCAGGTAATTACAACTGTGTGAAAATAACATTACAGTCGCCAGGTATATTACAACTGTGTGAAAATAACATTACAGTCGCCAGGTATATTACAACTGTGTGAAAATAACATTACAGTCGCCAGGTATATTACAACTGTGTGAAGATAACATTACAGTCGCCAGGTATATTACAACTGTGTGAAAATAACATTACAATCGCCAGGTACATGATAAGTGTGTGTGAAAATAACAATACAGTCACCAGGTATATCACAAGTGCCAGAAGATATCATTACAGTCACCAGGTATATTACAACTGTGTGAAGATAACATTACAGTCGCCATGAAGATAGAATTACTGTCGCCTGGTATTTAACAGTTGTATGAAGATGACATTATAGCGGCTAATACATGAAAACTGCGTTAAGATGACGTTGCAGCCGCCAGATATATTACAACTGCATGGAGATGGCATTGCAGTCGCGAGGTATATTACAACTGTGTGAAAATAACTTTACAGTCGTCAGGCACATTACAACTGTTTTAAAGATAACGTTACGGCCATAAGACACATTGCAACTGCTTAAAGATAAAATACAGACGTCAGGGACATAAAAAGTCTACAGATACCACGCAGATTCCAAACCCATTGCAAAGATAAAGATAAAGTAGCAGTCATAAACCAAATAAACAGGAAAGAAAGTGTGTAACAAATACCAGCCACATGACAATTGTCCATAGCTAACATTTAAGGCGTCAGACGTATCACAACTGTCTGTCAATAACTTTACAGACGTAGACCATATAGAAACTGCATGAAGATAAGATATTACAGCGCCCCGCGCTAACTACTATCGTCTAAAAAGATAGCATTACAGAATTAGTACCTTACAAAGTCGTTAGTCACATTACACCAGTCTGAAAAAAGAATTATAGACTCTGGCACGATGCAACTGTGTTCAGAAAATTATCATGTACGTCGGACGCATGAAAATATCTGAAAATGATATTACAGTTGTCGGATATACTATATCACTTTGTCTGATGATAATGTTGCAGACTACAGGAACATTATCAGGTGGCAGCAGCATATGTCTGAAAATAATATATCAGACCCCAGACTTCGTTATCAGACACAGACCATTATCTAGGAAAAATAATCTGAGGAGAGCTAGACAGCAGGTCATCAGAAAAAAACCCTCCATCCCCATCCTCTGACAAGTGTTTCAACTCTGAGCTGAGACGCTATGGGACCGGGCCACATCTAGGTCGTGACTCCTAAATACCCTTCTACTGTCAATTTTGTTTTCCTGGCGCTGGTTGGATTCAAACCAGCAAACCGTCGGAGAGTGCACTTCTCAAGGCGTTAACTTTTAAGACGGACGTCATACTCGTATCGCAATTGGACACCTGTTCCAAGTTGGGAAGTCAAAGACTTCTGAAGTTTTGTTTCTCTTCGACCAGATCTAGCTGGGACTCTTTTCAGTTGTCTCTGCCATTGCCTATGGGGCTCTAGTCCTCTTCATACCAGACATCCGTGGCTGTTTCACGAGATCATGACATAGGCCAACAAATCCCCTCGGTCCAACTTCTACGGCGAGGATCTTGACTCGGAAGTTTGATTCTCTGAAGCTTGTGTCTGGGCTAGTATACGTGTCTGCCCTGCAGATGTGCGCCTGCTCCATTCAGCTTCCATACAACACATATCAACCACATGATAAGGTATCACCAGAATCAGTTGTTTTGATGATCTTTATTAGAAGACAATATCCGGTCTCATAGCACTCTTCCCTATTAATTCTGGATTGTTTTCCCAGTCTAGATAGTCTGCTGTGCACTTCTCAGTCGTCTACTCCGTCCAGTAAACGCCAGCACTATGTTCTTGACGTCACAGCTGTTCTAGACTGTGATATGCAGCCTCCTGTCGTTTAGAATGGAGATTTTAAAGGCGCATGACTCTTACTGTTATAAGCGCATATGAGTTCTCCCAAAGCACTTGGTTGTGTCTCCATGTGTACCGTCCCTGGGTCAGCGCTGCTCTGCATGCCAACTTGCGCTGTTTGTTTGCCTGCCTGGGCAGCCATGCAGGGTCATCTGATTTCCCCCTTTTCACCAGCTTTTAATTCCATAGCAGGGAGATCATATACGATCTAAGGATCTTCTCAGAGGTGCCATGTGCCATATTTCATCCCAGCTGTAATTTCATTGGAGCGCGTTTTCCCACAGAGTTTACTGCCCCTGTCGGCCTTGTTGGACTGCCCTCTGGATTCTCTTGACGCTCTCCTCTTTCCTCAACTCCCTGCATCGCCGTTTCCCTGTTTTCTTTTCCCGTTTACTTTTGACCACCACTTCATTTCTGTTGACCCCAGTCCCTGTCTGTTGGTTTGTGTATTTCCTGTTATTTCCTCAATCTTGAGGGTTTTCCCTTGTCACACCCACTGCCTCCTGAAGTTTTCATTTTCTGCCAGGTTTTAGCTTGCGCTGGGTTAATCTCACAGCCTTGTCTTCCACGTTCTCAGGTATGGTTAGTAACCTTGCTTTACCCACGGGGAGGCATTTCAGGAATAACTTCAGCTTTGCTTGACGACAGTAGTGTGCAATATGTGTGTGACAAGAAGAGACACCGAGCCTTGTCCTTGTTGATTTTGGCCTCTAGTAATTTCTTTCCCTTCTTTGTGTCTTTCAAGGAGTCATCGTATTACCTTCAAAGCTCATGACTTTTTCTTCTCTGACAGTTGGAATGACCTGGCTGGCTACCCTGAGCATAACTGTTTCAGCTACTTCTCCATCCCGCATGGAGAGAATTCGGTGGTTTTATGGTTTGAAACATCCTGGATGAAAGAACTAACTTGTCTGTCTGGATAAGCGCTGCTAAGAAATAGCTTTACAGACCCTAGCAAAGTACAGAATTAGAAATAATAAGTACACATCTGCCAATAAAATGACAGACCTTAAAACAGCACAAGAAGCATCAACCACATGATTAGGTATCACCAGACATGTCTGAAAATAGCATAATAGATTTTAGCATAACACCAGACTCCTGGCATATCATTAGGTAACATCAGCACATGTCTGAAATTAACGTTGGAGGCTGAAGAACAACGCGACAGATCCCAGGCATTTTGCTGGGCAGCATAGAGTACCTGTCTGAAAATTGCGCGAGTGAAATTCTGGCACATTATTAGATAACACCAACTAAAGTCTGAAAATAGCTTAACAGACCTGAAGCACATTGTATATTAAACACCAGCACATGTAAGAATCTAAGATTACACCGACCTGCAGGCACACTATTAGGAAACATCAGTACAAGTTTGAAAAGAATACCTCTGACCTGAAGGACATGATGAGGTAGCACCAACACGTGTCTGAAAATAGCATAACAGAAATCAGGTACATGTTTAGTTACTACCAGCACATATTTGAATGAACATGGCACGGTCACGGTACATCCAAAAATAGCACAGGCACAGGTCTGAAAATAACATTACAGACCTCAGAAATGCTAAATGGTGACACTAATTCACATTTCTTAGGATAACATTAAAGACCTCAAGCATATTGCTGATTAACACCAACACACGTATGAAAATTATGTTACAGATTTCAGGCACATCATAAGGTATCAACAGTGCATATCTGAAAATATATTGCTAACCCCAAGCACATTACCAATTAACACTGGTATATGTCTGAAAAATGGGAGATGAATCACTGTTCATGGCATCCCTGGAACAGTCGGTGCAAGCGATGCATAGCATCCCCTATACATGTTCCACTTATTCCTGGAACAGTCGGTCTCGATTGGCATGTGTATTCCCCATACATATTCAAGTCATTCGTCGAACAGTCAGTCGGTGGTGAGGTACAGCAAACCCGATGAATGGTCATGTCATTCCTGGAGCAATTTCAATCTGATTCTGTTTTCCCCATAGATATTGATGTCATCCCTGGAACAGGTTTATTCTGACTCTGTCTTCCCCAGAGAGATGTTGATGTCATACCTGGAATACTTTCATTCTGAAATTGTATTCCCCAGAGATGTTGACGTCATCCCAGGAACAGGTTGATCCTGTATTCCCCCCATATAGGTTGACGTCATTTCTGGTACACGTTCATTCTGATCCTGTATTCACCAGAGATGCTGATGTCATTCCTGGAACAGGTTCCTCCTGATCCTGTATTTTGTATTTCCCATAGATTTTGATTGTAATTCCTGGAACATGTTTATTCTGATCCTATATTCCCCATAGATGTCGATGTCATACCTGGAACACGTTCAGTCCAAAATGACATGCTGTACCCCCCCCCCCCCCCCCCCCCCCCCCCCCCCCCCCCCCCCCCCCCCCCCCCCCCCCCCGACATCTTAACGTTATTCCTGATACTTTTTTTTCAGTCTAAGGCAACGCCGGTGTTCTGCAAACATATTATCGTCATTCTTGGGACAGCAGAGTCTGACTGAGATGACGTGGTTTTTGTTCCGTTGTCATGTTCACGTCATCCTCGGAGTAGAAACAGGCGGAAATGACGCAATGTTTACTCTGTCTGATTGGCACAAGTCGTAAACGTCGGAAACAAGCATCGAGCGTCCACCGAGTTGACGGGGAAGAGAATGTTTTGATCTCGGGCTGGCCGTCCCAAAATAGGAATTCCCGTAATCCATTGTTTGTTTGTTTGTTTGGTTTTGGCTCATCAGGGGTGAGGAGTGGAGGAGGGTTGGGGGGGGGGGGGGGGGAGTTACTACGTCTAAGCCGAGTTTCTCTCTCTTACGTCTGAGCGAGTTTTTCTCTCTCCTGCTCTCCCTCCCTCCCTCCCTCCTCTCTCTCTCTCTCTCTCTCTCTCTCTCTCTCTCTCTCTCTCTCTCTGTATATGTCTGTCTTACTGTGTATCAGTAAGTACAAGTTCGTGAACACACACACACACACACACA
>JADBJO010011541.1:17500-20000 GCA_016801955.1 Conus betulinus | reverse complement strand
ACGATTGGAGGGGGTGCAGAACGGGCACATGAAGAGCATGAAGCGAACGCGTGAGATTGGAGAAGGATTTGTGAGCGTTTAAGACCTGCACATGCGCAGACGTGGAAAAGAGGGCATAACGTGGCGTGAGAAATAATTGCTGTCTTCTGATTGGATAAGGGTAGAGGAAGTGCGGCAAAAGGAAATATCCAGTTCCTGTTGATGTAGACAAGATCAAGTTCAACTTTTATTTTCAAGATCTCTGCCTATCACAGGAAGAGGTGGACGGCATGGGGTTAAGAATTATGAGTTGGGGGGGGGGGTGTGTAGAGAGGGGAAAGGGTAAAAGAAAGATAGACATGGAGAAAAGAGAGGAAAGGAAATAAAAAGACAGGAAATGGGCATCAAAAAAGGAGGATGATGACAGGAAGACCAGAAAAAGAAGGCTGTATCATTCCATTGGTTCATTAGGTGGTGTACACATTTTATAAATTAGATCGTGATGATATTGTTTTACACACAGCAACAGTGGGTCCTGATCTTACAAATGATTGAAATAGCCAAGGAACCCTCTCAACACACACACACACACACACACACACACACACACACACACACACATGCACACACACATACACATACACACACACACACACACACACACACACACACACACACACACACACACACACGCGCACACACACACACACCTGTTACTGAAAGAATGTATTTTCCTAGTAGGCAGTTCACTTCCATATCTAGGTTTCTGGTTTGTCTTTAATTTATTCAGTTTCAAATTATTGGCTTGTTCTGAACTAGCGTCCTGTTACTTTACTTTTTCAAAAGAGTGATGGGCTGATTATTGTTATCTTCACTGGTTTTCCTCTAATACTAAATTGTTCTCCCTCACTCTGTCACTCTGTCTCTCTCTCTCTCTCTCTCTCTCTCTCTCTCTCTCTCTCTCTCTCTCCTCTCTCTCTCTCTCTCTCTCTCTCTCTCGTTTAAGCAAACTTTACTCAGTTAATGTTGTTGTAACAATGAAAAGCGTTGTAACCACAAGTCAGAGCCTAAAGCACATGCTCAACATACATCATAATTCAGGAAATACAGATGGCGTTCATAAATTGACAGCAGTAAGATATATGAAAGCAATAGGGGTCACGAGAGAGAGAGAGAGAGAGAGAGAGAGAGAGAGAGAGAGAGAGAGAGAGAGAGAGAGAGAGACAGACAGACAGACAGACCAGACAGACAGAGAGAAGAGAACTAAATAGTAGTGTGAATCATGTGCACATACCATTAGTCAATCCTTCACTCTTTTGAAAGAATAAAGTAACAAGAAGTTAGTTAAGAACAAGAAAATAATACGAACCTAAAATAAAGTATAGAATATGACGTAGACTACCTGCAAGGAACATCAAAATTCCTCTTGAGCTGGACATTTCTTTCGAAACAGTGCATTTCAAGTAAAACGAGTGTTGCGCATGTGTGTGTATGTGTGTGTGTGTGTGTGTGTGTGTGTGTGTGTGTGTGTGTGTGTGTGTGTGTGTGTGTGTGTGTGTGTGTGTGTGTGTGTGTGTGTGTGTGTATGTGTGTGTGTGTGTGTGTGTGTGTGTGTGTGTGTGTGTGTGTGTGTGTGTGTGTGTGTGTGTGTGTGTGTGTTGTGTGTGTGTGTGTGTGGTGTGTGTGTGTGTGTGTGTGTGTGTGTGTGTGTGTGTGTGTGTGTGTTTGAGTGTGTGTGTGTGTGTGTGTGTGTGTGTGTGTGTGTGTGTGTGTGTAGATAGGGGTTTTCAATCATTAATAAGATTAGGACTCACAGGTTTTAGAACAAATCAGTGTAAAACACATATCCCTATGACCTGATCCATAAACATGTAATTCACCTGATTAATCAATGGAATGGCACAGCCTCCCTCTTCTGATTTTCCTTTGTAAGCTTTCTTCTTTTACATCCTTTTATCTCCTATTCTCACTTTTTTCCACATTTATCTTTCCTTTTCTTTCACTCTCTCCACTCTCTATGCCCCCTTCCTCACAACTCTTAACCCCATGCCACCCACCTCTTTGCGGGATATATGGGTCCTGAAAATAAAAGTTCAAATTGATCTTGCCTAGATCAACAGGAACCGAATATTTCCTTTCATCTCTTCTCCTTTCACCTTTGTCCAATCAGGGGACTGCAATTATTTCTCATGCCACGTTATGCCATCCCTATTGCCTCTGCGCATGTGCAGGTCAGAATGTTCACAAATCATTTTCCATCGTACACGTTCACCTCATGCTCATCATTCGCCCATTCTGCACCCCTCCAATCATGTGGAACTGGGCTGGGCAACAGGGGTGGAACTCAGGGTCCAGCTAGGCGAATGAAGTGGCCAAATGGCTGTAAAATAGAACGTAAAGAGTTACGGATGATTAACGACACGTGACGGGATTGCACTGCCAGTGTCATGCTTCACAAGTGGTGAATTGTGCAATGGCACGAAAATGCGTAACCGTATGCGCAATAATCAATAATACTGAA
>JADBJO010011541.1:0-10000 GCA_016801955.1 Conus betulinus | reverse complement strand
TCCGAATGTGTACTTTTACAAATGTTTAGTTTGTTGATCAAATGTGATTTGAAGTGAAAATACTATTTTTGTTTTTCGAGCTGTACTTATACACATTTTGCCAACAAAATGATGTGATTAATTAAACAGACTCTTTCTGATAACGTTTACCTTCGTAAATACCAAATAAAGCACCCCAAACCGATTGTTTTCCTTGTTTCCCCTTTTTGAACTATATAAGTGCTTCTAGAATTCACTTTAGGGCACTCAAAACAAAACAAAAAAGCTCTATGAAAATCAATGTAACCATCGCATTAAGTTTTATATGTCACGTTTTGTTTTTTTAAAAAACGATATTTGTAGAATACATCTCATGATTACTTTCCACTGTAGTTCATGTAACGAGCCTCTTTTGAACTTTTGCCGGCAAGATCTAAACATTGTTGTTTAGAAAAAAAAAGTTTTACTTCTCTTTCCAGACGTCACAAACATGAGGTTTTGACTTTTTCTGTCATCCGTATTTTACAAGAAAGTATTTCTCTTGGTTTTACATCAAACCCCAACATCAAACGTTGGATCCAGTTCATTGATGGTTTAGGAACTGCGTAACAAACAGCATTGTATTCAGGGCTTCACATGCATGTGTTACATGTTTCGCACACTTCAAATCCCTTTCGAACCAGTTCTGTAAAAACAAACCTTCCCCTCATGTTCTGTTAAGAGTTTTATTAAAATAGCATTTGACTATGAGAATTGTTGCTGTTTACATCCTGTAATTGAACTTCTGTTTTAGTAAATGATTATGACTTCTTTCCGAAAGTCGTTTTCTGTTTCACTCACTTGTTGAAGCTGCTTTGATTTGTAGTTCATCGTGAGGATGGTTTGCTTTATAGAAAGTTTATCCAGGTGTCATTTTTGTATGAAGGTCCAGTTCTCGTCTGTGTCACAAAGCAATTTTCCAGCCTATTTTTTAAATTCTAACATGTTAATCATGTTAAGTCCTTTTTATATTATAGTCAGTCCCCATAGCTTATCGTAGGGGAAATATTAGATTCTGTTTTTCTTTTCCTTTACCTTTAATTTTGTAACACTTTTTTTTCTTTCTTGATTTTAGTTGCAAATTCAGTTTTAGTACTGAAAGACATGTGAAGGGGTTTATGTACATTTCTGACGAGGGAGTAACTGTTTTTTGAAGACACCATCATATCCTCTCTATTTTCAAGAAGTAGAGTCCTGTTACCAGCTAACTGTTTATCTTTGTTACAGTATTACCATTATTCTTTAGTATTATAATGCCTGAAAACAAGGTTATTACTAATCGTTATTGACAAGATCCCTGCTGCCAAAATAAAACAAGGCTGCCCATTCTCTCCTCTCATCTATTTCATGCAGATAATGAACGGTATCGTCCAGCTCTGCCAGTTCTATCTAAGTAATTTATCGCAGCATCTGTTGTTTCTACCACTGTTCCTATGATTCTATCCTTTATGTGCCCCTCTTGATCCTCGTTAACCAGCTTCGGTATTATCCTTTTCTGATATTATTGCTAGGCTTTTTTTTTCCAGGATTTTATCAACAGCGTTTGTTAACGTGATAGATCATCAGTTCAACTTATCTCTGTCTGAATCATTACGCGTGCCTGATTATGCGATGACTGCTTGCTTTTGTGTGAATGACAGGTCTTAACTATTTGACGAATCATTGAACGAGTGTCTACAGGGTTGTTCGTAAGATAAGTGTCTGCAGGGTTGCTTGTCGGGTCAGCATCATTCTGTAGGGTTGTTTACAAGATCAGTGTCTGCAGTATTATTTGTAAGATAAGTGTTCAAAGGGCTGTTTCCAGGGTCCCTGTCAAAAGGAGTTTCTCGGACGGTCAGTGTTCACATGATTGTCTGTAGGGTCAGTCTCCATAGAGTTGTTTGTACAGTCAGAGTCACTGGGTTTGAGGGTGGGGTCAATGTTTCACAGGATTGCTTGTATGGTCAGTTTTCACAGGGTTGTTTGTTACTTCATCGTCTACAGGGTTGTTTGTAGGGTCAGTGTCTAACGGAGTTGTTTATAGGGTCAGTGTCTACAGGGTTGTTTGTAGGGTCAGTGTCTACAGGGTTGTTTGTAAGGTCAGTGTCTACATGGTTGTTTGTAGGGTCAATGTCTACAGGGTTGTTTGTAGGGTCAGTGTCTACAGGGTTGTTTGTGTGGTCAGTGTCTACAGGGTTGTTTGTAGGGTCAGTGTCTACATGGGTTGTTTGTAGGGTCAGTGTCTACAGGGTTGTTTGCAGGGTCAGTGTCTACATGGTTGTTTGTAGGGTCAGTGTCTACAGGGTTGTTTGTAAGGTCAGTGTCTACATGGTTGTTTGTGGGTCAGTGTCCACAGGGTTTTTTGTAGTGTCAGTGTCTACAAGGTTTTTTGTAGGGTCAGTGTCTAACGGAGTTGTTTATAGGGGTCAGTGTCTACATGGTTGTTTGTAGGGTCAGTGTCTACAGGGTTGTTTGTAGGGTCAGTGTCTACAGGGTTGTTTGTAAGGTCAGTGTCTAGAGAGTTGTTTGCAGGGTCAATGTCTACTGGGTTGTTTGTAGGGTCTGTGTGTCTACACGGAGTTGTTTGTAGGGTGAGTATCTACAGGGTTTTCTGTAGGGTCAGTGTCTACATGCTTGTAGGGTCATTGTCTACAGGTTTTTTGTAGGGTCAGTGTCTACAGGGTTGTTTGTAGGGTCAGTGTCTACAGGGTTGTTTGAAGGGTCAGTGTACTACAGGGTTGTTTGTAGGTCAGTGTCTACAGGGTTGTTTGTAGGGTCAGTGTCTACAAGATTTGTTTGTGGGTCAGTGTCCACAGGGTTGTTCATGGTGATAAGTGTTTCACATGGTTGTTTGTAGGGTCAGTGTCCGCAGGGTTGTTTGTAGGTCAGTGTCAGTGTTCCACAGGTTTGTTTTGTAGGATAAGTGTCTACCGGGTTGTTTGTAAGGGTAAGTGTCTACAGGGTTGTTTGTAGGGTAAGTGTCCCTACAGGGTTGTTTGTAGGTCAGTGTCAGTGTTCCACAGGGTTATTTATAGGATAAGTGTCTACCGGGTTGTTTGTAAGGTCAGTGTTCACAGGGTTGTTTTGGGGATCAGTGTCTACAGGTTTGTTTGTTGGATCAGTGTCTACAGGGTTGTTGTCTGCAAGGTTGTTTTTAAAAATCAGAGTTGTTAAAAGCGCAGTATCTGCAAGGTTCCAAAGTTTTTACGTGGAACCGGGGCTTAAAAAAAGCCGTATCAACATCTCTCTCAAAAGACGTTTTTCGTCTTTGTTCAGAGAAGAATTGCCATCCAAATTTACCTCATCATGTCTTTATATTGATTGCTCCCCATGGACTGCCGATGCACCAGCTTCATGTGGTGGACAAGGCTGAATGTAGCTGTGTAAGACAGAGCTGCAATGAGCGGATGGGAGTAATGCCAGTACAGCAACACGGCCGATGAGACATTACAAGCCAAAAAAAAAAAATAATAAATAATAAAGGAGAAAACGAAAACTATTTCCCTTTACGGACTCTCTCCCTTGAAAGAATTGTTTTCGTAGTAACATCTTTATCTTTGGCTAATCCCGATTTCCCTCTAAATAAAGACTTCCTTCCTTTAAAGACATGCCTTTGTCCCCCCTAGAACATTGTTTGTCTTTTGTCTCTGGATTTTCCTCCCAATATAGAATCTGTCCCGGGGACGGCGTATCTAAGGATTCAAACACACACACACACACACACACACACACACACACACACACACACACCACACACACACCACATGCGCACGCACGCACGCATATATATACATGCACACGCACCTACATACGCACACACACACGCACGCACGCACGCACGCACGCACGCAGCAGCACGCACGCACACACACATACACACACGCGCGTGCGTGCACGCGCGCCGCACGCACGCACGCACTCGAAAACACGCGCGCGCGCGCGCGCGCACACACACACACACACACACACACACACACACACACACACACACAAAACACACACGTGCGCGCGCACGCATGCATGTACGCGGGCATGCAGTCATACACACACTAACACACACACACACTCGCCTGCGCGCGCGCGCGCGCACCCACACACACACCACACACACACACACACACACACACACCTCCACACCATACACACACTCACACACACACACAACACACACCACACACACACACACACACACACACACACACACAGTCAGTCACATATTCTTTCCAGTTGAGTTGCATTAAACATTCTGTCCGTATTGGAAAACCCCTTCAGGTTAGTTTTTCTCCAATTAATTCTGTTGTTAGCTCTGTTTTGTATTTGTCAGACCTTTTACGTTCATTTGATCATCTGTTTTCAGTTTTGTTTTTATACATTGTTTCTGCTATTTATGCTTACTCGTTAATTCTCCTCTCCTTCTTTATTACGCATTTATTTGTTTCATCGTAACAGCAAATGGTCAGGGCAATTCCACACTGTGAAATTTATTCGACTGAGACTGTACCCAAACCGTTTTATTTCACCCAGCCATTGGTTCCTGTGTCTCCCAGCATGCTCCCCCCATCCTCAGTATTCCAGACTGCCATCCATCTAAGAAGCATGAGGCATACCTTGCACTGTCAACATTTCACGGCCTCCTCTGTCTAATAGACCCTTCCATCTTCAACATTTGCCATGAATTCACGAATAATCAGAAGACACGTCTTTGATCCTCAGCATTTCAACCGTTACTTCCAGCTGAGTGATAATCAGGGAATATGCTCCCTGTCCTTAATCGCCCCATCGTGGCTTTCATCAGACGTTCAGAAAGACCTGTCTTCTTCCAATCTCAGCATCTTATCAATGTCCCGTCATCTGATAACCAGAAGACATGCCCTCGAACGTCAACTTTCATCGTGGCTTCCATCAAACGATCAGGGGACATAACTTTAATCTTGGGAACCTTACTGTGTCTTTCGTATAACAGACAGACGAAATTTCCACCGTCCTCAACATCCCTTTGGGGCTTTCATGTAAGGAAAGAGAAGAATACCTGCCATTCTCAGCATCTATGTCTTCCATCTAATAAGAAGACATGCCTTCCATTCTCAACATCTATGTCTTCCATCTAATAAGAAGACATGCCTCCCATTCTTAAGATCTATGTCTTCCATTTAATAAGAAGACCATGCCTTCCATTCTCAACATCTATGTCTTCCATCCAATAAGAAGACATGCCTTCCATTGTCAACATCTATGTCTTCCATCTAATAAGAAGACGTGCCTTCCATTCTCAACATCTATGTCTTTCATCTAATAAGAAGCCATGCCTTCCATTGTCAAGATCTATGTCTTCCCATCTAATATGAAGACATGCCTTCCATTCTCAACATAGATGTCTTTCCATCTGATAAGAAGACATGCCTCCATCCTCCGTGTTCCGTGGTGGCTTCCATTTAACGTTCAGAAGACTTACCTTACACCCTTGACATCTTACGGGGTCATCCATCAAATGTTCAGAAGAAGACATGCCTTCCATCTTCAAAGTTTCATCGTGGCTTTGTTCTCAGGAATTGAAGTTATAACGATTTATTCCACGTTTCCATTTAACATCTAGAAGATACGCATAACCTTATCAACATTCCATCATGTCTTTTCGTCTAGTGATCAGAAGATGTATCTTTCATCCTCAACATTCTATCACGCCTTTCATCTACTGATCAGAAGGTATGCCTTCCATTCTCAACATTCCATCATGTCTTCCATCTATTGATCACAAGGTATGCCTTCCATTCTCAACATTCCATCATGTCTTCCATCTATTGATCACAAGGTATGCCTTCCATTCTCAACATTCCATCATGTCTTCCATCTATTGATCACAAGGTATGCCTTCCATTCTCAACATTCCATCATGTCTTCCATCTATTGATCACAAGGTATGCCTTCCCATTCTCAAAATTCCATCATGTCTTCCATCAATTGATCACAAGGTATGTCTTCCATTCTCAACATTCCATCATGTCTTTCATCTAGTGATCAGAAAGTATGCCTTCCTTCCATTCTCAACATTCCATCATGTCTTCCATCTATTGATCACAAGGTATGCCTTCCATTCTCAACATTCCATCATGTCTTCCATCTATTGATCACAAGGTATGTCTTCCATTCTCAACATTCCATCATGTCTTTCATCTAGTGATCAGAAAGTATGCCTTCCGTCCTCAACATTCCATCATTATTTTCATTTAATGATCAAACGATATGTCTTCATCCTTAACATTCATCATTTCTTTCATCTAATGATCAGAAGGAATGTCTTCCCTTCTCAACGTTCCATCATGTCTTTCATCTGATGATCACAAAGTATGTCTTCCGTTCTCAACATTCATGATGTCTTCATCTAATGATCAAAGGACTGCATTCCATTTTCAATATTCCATCAAATCTTTATCAAATGACCAGAAGGTATGTCTTCCATTCAACATTGCATCATGTCTTTCATCTAATGATTAGAAGGAATGCCTTCGATTTTTGACATTCCCATCATCTCTTTCATCTATTGATCAGAAGGTATGTCTTCCATGTTCAACATTCCATCATGTCTTTCATCTGATGATCAGAAGATATACCTTCCATCCTCAACATTCCATCACGTCTTTCATCTAATGATCTCAAGGTATGTCTTCCATTCTCAACATTCCATCATGTTTTTCATCTAATGATCAGATGGTATGTCTTTTATTCTCAACATTCCACCATGTCTTTCATCTAATGATCAGAAGGTATGTCTTCCCTTTCTCAACAATACATTATGTCTTTCATCTAATGATCAGAAGGTAAGCCTTCCATTTTCGACATTCCACTATGTCTTTCATGTAATGATCAGAAGGTATGTCTTCCATCCTCAACATTCCATCATGTCTTTCACCTAGTGATCGCAAGCTTTGTCTTAAATGTTCAACATTCCGTCCTGTCCTTCATCTAGTGATCAAAAGGTATATCTTCCGTTTTCAACATTCCATTATGTCTTTCGTCTAATGATCAGAAGGTATGTCTTCCATTTTCAACATTCCATCATGTCTTTATCTAATGACCACAAGGTATACCCCACATCCTTAACACTCCATCATGTCTTTCATCTAATGTACAGAAGTTCTGCCTTACATTCTCAACATGTCTCAACATGTCACCCCGCCAGTAATTCCAGACTTTTCCATCTCACGATCAGAGACATTTAGTCCACCCTCAACCCCCTCACCGATCCACCGCATCATTTGACATCGTCCGCACTTTCTGCTTGTCCCGATCGGAAAGGACATTCTTTTTGCATAGGGAAGATGCGTCCTGTAATCAATGTTCATGACGTGCGTGAGATAAACCTGGCTGAAAGATGAAAGGAAGAGAAGTGATTTTGATGTTTGTTGTTCTCTGCACTTCCTCCCAGAAAACCTCCCAGCTAATGTCCCCATCATGTCACGACATGACGATCATTCTGCTTCCCTCTTTCCACCACCTGCACATATTACCATTGAGGCTGGAAGCGTCGTTTTTAATGAAGGTTCAAATAACCTCGGAGTACTCAGGCATTTGATCACTTAGCTGAATATCTTCCTTGTGTCTTTGCCAGGAAGACTGTACAGACATTGAATCGATATTGACATGTGTAAAATGTGATTTTCTTGACATATGATGGTTATATACAGAGAGTTACAACCAGAATTTTTAGCATGAATTGTTTTCGCCTTTTAAAAAGATCCTGCAGTTTCAAACGGGCTTCCATCGTGTACTGATGTTGGCGCTGCCGTCAAGATAACAGTGTTCTGCGTCTTTACGTTTGCTGCCATTGTATCACATCTATCATGCCCAGCGCAAAATGTATAGATCTGCTCCTTAAGAATGAGTCGGTGTTCTGTGAAATCCAGATGTACGTCCACATTCCGAAGACACGCTCAAACGTCATTTGAGCAGAAGTTTGAAATTTCAATGATTCATGAGTGCAGATAGTGTTTGGATGCCGCTGGTATTTTGTTCATATATGTATAATTTTATGATGTCGTGAGTGTGTGTGTGTGTGTGTGTGCGCGCTGCGCGCACGCGCGCGCGCGTGTGTGTGTGTACGTGCGTGCGTGTGTTGTGCGTGAGTGTGTGCGTGCATGCGTGCGTGTGGGTGTGTGTGTGTGTGCGTGCGTGCGCGTGCGTGTGTGCGTGCGTGCGTGCGTGCGTGTGCGTGCATGCGTGCGCGTGTGTGCGTGCGTGTGCGTGCGTGCGCTTGCGTATGTGCGTGCGTATGTGCTCGCGTGTGTGCGCACTAGCGTTCGCGGGCGCGTGTGTGTGTGTATGTGGTGTGTGTGTGTGTGTGGTGTGTGTGTGTGTGTGTGTGTGTGTGTGGTGTGTGTGTGTGTGTGTGCCTTTTGGTTTGTTTTGTTTGCTTCCTTGCTTGTTGTTTGAGAAAAGGGAAGTTTTTCTGGTATACAAATCAAAGTGAGCAAGGATTATTGCAAAGTCTTATGGCACTGACTGACTACTAAAACGTTGAATGCGAATCCCACGGTTTGGAGAGATAAACAGAAGAGAGAATGTAAGTTGGGGAGGGAGAATTGTGTGTGATTGTGTGTGTGTGTGGTGTGTGTGTGTGTGTGTGGTGTGTGTGTTAGTGTGTGTGTGTGTGTGTGTGTGTGCGTGCGTGTGTGTATGTGTGTGCGTGCGTGCGCGCGCGCGCGCGTGTGTGTGTGTGTGTGTGGTGTGTGTGTGTGTGTGTGGAGAGAGGGAGAGAGTGAGAGAGGGGGGGGGAGAAGAGAGTCGGAAAGAAGAGGAGGAGGAGGGGGCAGAGCGGAAGGTCGGAAGGGGGTTCAGATGGAGATTGCAATCGCTTCTCCAGGGAGCGGACGTCTGGCTTGAACATGACACTGGTCGTGCATTAATCGACCACAATCTGTAACTGTGGAATCCTCGAAAGTCGAAAAAGCAGATGCGTCAAAAACCAGTGTTGTGTTTTTAAAATTGCAGGCATCGGAGACTTCTTCCAATGTTTCGATGGTATTAGGCCGGATTCTGTCTGTCTATCTGTCTATCTGTCTGTCTCTGTCTCTGTCTTTGTCTCTGTCTCTGTCTCAGTCTTCTCTCTCTGTCTCTGTCTCTGTCTCTCTCTCTCTCTCTCTCCGTCTCTCTCTCTCTCTCTCTCTCTCTCTCTCTCTCTCGTACGCACAGAATACATCTATCTATCTATCTATCTATCTATCTATCTATCTATCTATCTATCTATCTATCTATCTATCTATCTATCTATCTATCTATCTATCTATCTATCCGTCCGTCCGTCATCCATCCATCTATCTATTTAACTATCTATCTATCTATCTATCTATCTATCTATCTATCTATCTATCTATCTATCTATCTATCTATCTATCTATCTGTTTTTTCTTTGCGAGACCGACACATTCGAGAGTCAATCGGAGTATACTGTTTGTTTTCAAGACTCTGTCTTTATAATACTCTTGGTGTATTGTTTGTTTGCAAGGCTCTCTTTATTGTTGTGTGTGTTGTGTGTGTGTTGTGGGTGGTGTGTGTGTGTGTGTGTGTTTATTGTTTGGTGTGTGTGTGTGTGTGTGTGTGTGTGTTGTGTCGTGGTGTGTGTTTGTTTGTGTTTACTTAAACGCTTATTTCTATCGTAAATACTCATCGCGAAAAATGACTATTCAAGAGAGACAGACAGAGACATAAAGTACGACAGAGAGAGAGAGAGAGAGAGACGCGATAGAGAAGAGCGAGAGTAGAGAGAGAGAGGAGCGAGAGAAAAGTAAGAGAGAGAATCTTGTTGCCAATGAAGAGAGAGAGAGAAAGCGAGAGAGAGAGAGCACGTTGTCCCATTTCACACCCCCACCCACACACACCAACACACCACACACCCACACACACACACACACAAAGAAACGACAGTAGCCAAAATAAAGTGTCATAATACAAAACAGATACCGTATCAAGAAACTGCAAAACATCATTAAATTGTAAAGCACGCCGAGCT
>JADBJO010011540.1:57500-64150 GCA_016801955.1 Conus betulinus | reverse complement strand
TTTTTTGTGTTTTTTTTTTTTTTTTTCTTTGTATTTTTTTTTTTTTTTTTTTTTTCTTTCTTGTTCACCTTCTATTTAGACAGAAGAAACTTGGTGTCGCAGCCAGACTGTTTACAAAGTGTGGCCGCTATTTTCGAACTGTAAAGAAGACATACTTGATCTTCATGGAGCGTGCAGACTATGTGGGTATGGTAGCTTTCACCAGTGATATTAACAGAATTTCTGGTGTAATGTGCACATTCAATGAAACTATAATGGTAGTGCAGACTTCTCCTTTAAGGAATATTTCATTGACCACCACATTTGTGAAACAACCATCTCTGACACTATGCCGTGATGGTCACTTCACCTACACATTTTTTCTCTGTCCTCGTGTCTCTGATGGAATATTTTGTCAAACAAACGCGTCGTGTACTTTCTCTTACCACACTTCGACGACTGATATGAACTTTGGTTCCAATAATGATAATGTCATTCCAGTTCCTTCATTTGAGTGTGGTAATAAAAGCATGTCATTGCCATACACTCTAGTGTGTAACTTCATAAACGAGTGTCAGGATAACAGTGACGAATTCTTCTGCCGTCATTCTCCATGTGTAGACACCTTCACATGTTCCAATGGCCAGTGTGTGCCCTACGACAAGGTGTGTGATCAACGACTTCACTGCTGGGATGAATCAGATGAACACAGTTGTAATGCTTTAAAACATCTAATCGTGATGTACCCATGCTTTCCATCTCCTTGTCTTATTGATTTTAATAGTAACTACATATTTACCTCCACTCCAATAAATTCCAGTCAGTCCTGTCCAAACAGCCACTATCGTTGTCCTGGTGACTTCAACGACTGTCTGCCTGTCTACACACGATGCAATGGTATGTACGACTGTATTGACCACCAGGATGAAGAGGGCTGTGAAGACATGACATGCCCAGGATTTTTTGCGATGTAGATCTTCCATAATATGCGTGCATAGCGATCATATATGTGACGGCTGGTCTCATTGTCCAATGCGTGATGACGAACTACTATGTGACATGACCTGTCCTGTCGACTGCCAGTGTCAAGGTCACACATTTCGGTGTTTCCATCCCTTCATTGCAGCACTCTTTCCTGACCTCCGTTCCCTGGACGCCACAGGGTCTGGCATGACCCTGTCTGAGGTCAGCCACAATACCTATCTCATTCATCTGGTCCTTGCCCAGTGTTCTTTAAATCACATACCTAATATGACACTGGACCATTTAAAGTTCCTTGATCTCCATGGTAACCAATTAAAGCAAATCAGTTTGGCAATTTTTTCTTCGTTTGGAGAATCTAGAAACATTGTCGCTGTCAGAAAACCCTCTGACCTCAGTGTTCACTTCTTCTCTCCAACAGAACAGACTCACAGTCATAGATCTGTCGTACACTACACTTACATTGTTTGACGCACAGCTCTTCTTTGCATTCTCCCACATACAGATACTGAATTTAAGTTTCACTTCCATTCACACTTTCCTCAGCAGTTTTTTCAGTCCATGCCTCATCTGACTGAACTGCACATGGACGGCAGCCCGGTGAAAACGTTTTCCAGTGGACATTTTCAGTCATCTTTCCCGTTTGAGTGTTATACACACAGACAACTATAAATTGTGCTGCAGTGAGATTCTGCCTCATGGTTTGATAGCAGTCTGTGCTACGCTCCAAAGGATGAGATTTCTTCGTGTGAAGACTTACTGCAGTCATGGATGTACCGGATATTTCTGTGGCTGATCGTCTGCCTGTCTCTAACCGGTAATGCCTTCTGTTTTGGCGCACGTCTGTTTCTAAGAACTATGGCTTCTGCTAGTGGTTATAGCGTATTCGTCACCAACCTGACAATGGCGGACTTTCTGATGGGTGTCTATATCGCCATCATTGGGGCAGCTGACGAAAGGTTCAGTGGCAGATATCTCCATTATGACGAGAAATGGAAAAACAGCTTGACATGTAAAATGGCTGGATTTCTGTCTCTGTTGTCCAGTGAGACGTCAGCTCTGATTATCTGGTTAATCACCCTTGATCGTTTCATTGTCCTTCGATTTCCGTTCAGCACTATTCGATTTGAGAAAATGTCTGCAGCAATGGCTTGTGTGTTAACATGGATGGTTGGCTGGTTTTTTAGCTCTTTTGCCTTTACTTCCAGTGACATCACACTGGGAGTTTTTACAGTCAGACAGGCATATGTGTTCCTCTGCCTGTCACCAGACAAGAGTTCAAAGGAAAAGTTATATTCTTTCAGTGTTTTAATAATCATGAATTTTGTTTTGATCTCATTGATTTTCATCGGGCAAATCGTCATTTATTGGTCTATACAGAGCAATGCTTTGAAAACCCACTCCACTAAAATGTCACAGGACATGACCATAGCTCAACGGTTGATTAGTGTTGCAGTGACCGATTTCTTGTGTTGTTTTTTCCCATTGGACTGTGTGGAATTTTATCACTAGCTGGCGCTCCAATCCCTGGTGAAATGAATGTGGCTCTAGCTATTTTTGTGTTGCCTGTGAACTCTGCAATTAATCCCTTTATGTACACACTTAATACTTTGATGGAAAAACGGAGAAAAACACTCGGAACGAAAACTTCTTATGTGGTTGAAATCACATTCTGATGTGGTTGGTATTTGACAGGGTTTGTAAGCACTCAAAAACTAAGATTAAACGGCAATACGGATTTGTTTTACTTCTTCCTGTATTTTTCTTGAAAGTGTTTTTCGGATGTTAAATGCTTGAGAGAGAGAGAGAGAGAGAGAGAGAGAGAGAGAGAGAGAGAGAGAGAGAGAGAGAGAGAGAGGGGGGGGGAACAAATAATACATAGGCAACTGAAGACTGTATTATGCTTTTATCTATCTAGGTTTTTTTTCTATGTTTACTTATTCATTAATGTTCCTTATTCATGTATTTATGAATGTGTATATGTATGTATGCATGTATGTATGTATGTATGTGTCTATGTATATATTTATTCTTTTTATTTGTTTGTTTGTTAATTGATTAATTCATCTAGCAGTATACCTGTGACGGACCGTATTTCGTCCAGTCCAAAATTTTGGGGACACGTTTGTCCGGTAAAATATACCTGCAAAACCGGTTGGCCTGTTTACCCAACAGCTACTCACCTGCGTTTTGTGTAAAGATCTCCCTTCAGCCTCCAAAGAGCTACTGGCCAAGCAACAGTTTCAGAGAGCCGAAGGGAGACTGGAGGAAGGTGTGTCCTGGCAGTCAGGTGTGTGTTTGATAATTGAACTGATATCAGGATTTATATAGATGAAGGTTTCGTTTGTTTTTTGTTGTTTGTTTGTTTTTTCTACAGGTGGTTGGGAACTTTCCAGCGCTTAATAAATGCCTAAAAATATTTGATTGTTCCCTCGATATATTTTATAATTTGACGAAACATAGGGTGACAGTAAGAAGTCGTAGTTAGCGAATGTTTGTTGAGTGGAGGATGAGGACAATGAAGTGAGTAGAAAGAAGAGATAAAGTGAATAGTGATATGTGATCGAAACAAAAAGTGATCTAGTTAAATCACTGTATTATTGATATCAGGATTTGTATAAATGAAGGTTTTTTTTGTTTGTTTGTTTGTTTGTTTTTTTCTACAGGTGGTTGGGAACTTTCCAGCGCTTAATAAATGCCTAAAAATATTTGATTGTTCCCTTGATATATTGTATGATTTGACGAAACATAGGGTGACAGTAAGATGTCGTAGTTTGCGAATGTTTGTTGAGTGGAGGATGAGGACAATGAAATGAATAGAAAGAAGAGATAAATGAATAGTGACATGTGATCGAAACCGAAAGTAATCTAGTTAAATCACTGTATTATTGAAAACAAAAATGTGTTTATCTTTTCCCCGTAAGTATCATAATGGTGTATAATGGTGTGAGTGTTGGTGAGCTCTGGAAGTGAGCAATGAAAATTGTTGTGCATACATTATCGGAAAGTTTATTCTGAGTCCTGTTGTGGAAAGATAAAGAGGAACGAACGGAAATCGCTCCTTGATATGTAATTGGACACGTCTAGTGAAGATGTGAAATGATTTTTTTTTTCTTGTTAGAATGGGGCAAACGGAATTCGCTCCACTATATATAATAATTGTATTCTTAGTACTTTGAAAAAGGGTTCCACGTGGAAATCCTTTCCTTTAATGCAAACGATCATGGTGTTAAACAAAGAAAATTATCGATTGTAATGCAAACACTGTATTGAAACTTTGTAGATTCTGTTACAGGTATTTCCCCCCCAAGTTCCAGTAAAATGTATTATGGGGGAAGAGTGACTGCTGATTACAATTAAGAACGATAAATGTGTTGGAAGTAGGCTAGATAATCAAGGTAGCTATCAGTTCCCCCAGGTGTCGGAAAGCCCCGTGTCCGACCTGGAACCGATTGCCATCCGGATGTGGGGTGCAGCCTGTGCCCAGCCCCTGTCGCTACCCCACTGGGGTATTGAGAGGCTGACCAAGGGTCAATAGATATTGTGTGTGCACACTGCCAACCGGGTGTAGAGTGTAGCACGAGCCCAGCCACCGTCTCCAACCGTTGGGGGCTGTCCGTGAGGTCAGCAACGAACTGGAGAAAGAAAGAAAGAGCTTCAGAGTTCATTGGGACCACGACTTGTGTTTTTTCTGCTGTGAGGGGAGTCCTTGGAAGGACTCCACGAATCTACCTCCATGAGCAGTTTCGTTTTCCGTCGTGTTGACGTGTGTCCTGGTGTGTGGGTGTTCCTCCAAGGTCTCCACGAACTGCTTTCGTGAGTGACTCCAGATCTGTGTGAAGACTGTGTGATTCGGGCTGGACGCGGCCAAGAGCATAGACTGTCCGTGATAACACTGCCAGCCTGGCCTGCTGAGTGACAGAAATATGTTATTGTGACAACCTTTTACTTTTACTGCATAGACGGCCACAACCACCAATTGATTTTTACACCGTTTTGTGTGGGGGTTGCGATGAAAGAAAAACAAATTATAGAACGCGATAGACCTAAAAGTGAGGAAAAAAACCTAGTCCTGCTCTAAGTGGGTTCTCTGGCAGGCTACTGTTACTTCACTTTTCGTCCTTCCAAGCTAGCAGGTCCCTTGCTGATCTAAGACAGCAGGGCCCGAAAAATAAATTTTGAAAACAGCTATTGGGGTAAGAGTGGGGATGGGGAGAGGGAAGGGGGAAGAGACCTATTATCTAACTAACTACTGACTGGGGGGCACCCTAGACTTAAAGGTGTCCAAGGTGTCCGCTGCCACAGCTGTTTCAGGCTGGTTATTCCAGTCATGTATTGTTCTGAGGAAGAAGGAAGCTTGTCGATATTGGGTTTTACACTGTATCTGGTTGAGCTGGCGGGAGCGCTTCCTTCTTTGTCTGGGAGGGGCTGGCACGATGCAGCTTTTGTCGACGATCGCCTCTCTATTCTTTTTCCGTAGCATAACAAGCCTAGCTACCTTGCGTCTGTGCTGCAGAGTCGGCCATTGCAGTTTGTCGATCATCGCGGTGACACTAGGTGTGTTGTGGTACCGGTTGACCACAAACCGTGCTGCTCGTCTTTGGACAGATTCAATCTTATTGATGTTGACTTGTGTATACGGGTCCTATACGGTGCACGCGTACTCCAAGATCGGTCTGACAAAAGTCTTATAGGCTGTTTCTTTGAGGCGCACTGCTGGGATCTTCAGGTTTCTTCTAAGGAAGCCGAGGGTCTTGTTGGCTTTAGCACAGATGGCGTTGATGTGCAGGTCCCAGTTTAGGTCACTGCTGATGGTAACGCCTAGATAGTTGGAGGTAGAGACGGTTTCTAAAATATGGTTGTGGAGGGTGTAGTCGGAATTTTCAGGAAAGAATGATTTTGTAACTGGGAGAGTAGCACATTTTCCAGTATGGAATGTTAAGTCCCAGCTATGCTCCCATGCTTCTAACTCTTTGAGGTCTTTATGAAGTAAGCTTTGTCGGTTTTGGAGGCCTTCAAACAGTAGACAGCTGTGTCATCAGCAAACAGGCGTGTCAGTGAGGAGAGTTCTTCTGGCAGTCATTAATGTACGCCAAGAAAAGCGCTTGGTCCTAAAACAGAGCCTTGTGGGACCCCAGAGTGCACACTGATCTGGCTGGAAGCTGCGCCATCCCACTACCACCGATTGTTGCCGGTCTTTCAAGAATGCATACCTAGTATCGTTATGCGTCCTTTGGTGGTGGCGAGAGCTTTATGCTGCGCGTATGTTCATGCCTCTTATATGTTATGTGTTTGTTATGTAATGGTTCAGGCAGCAAAAAGAAAAAAAAAGTAGAAACTTAACTTTTGCCTGGCTATCTATGTCCGTGTGGTGTTGGTGTGTGTAGGGAAAAGTCGTACACGCATCCAAACTTCTTCAGGTGAGAGTCAGATTGCAAAACACGCATCGCACACCATCCGTAACAACTGGTCACCCCATCTCGTAACACCTGATGATCCCCTAGTCCAACTTTTCCCTTGCCAGTAAGTCAGTAAATTCAAAATTATCTTAGTGGTAGGATTTGTTTTTGTGCCCCTATAGCTTGCCCCAGTTCCTAAGGATAGGTCACGTTCACAGACTTTCCTTTTGAGCAATTGAGTTGTATTGTCTTGTTTTGTTGTATGACTGTGCCTAATTGCTTTCCCGTCTC
>JADBJO010011540.1:40000-47500 GCA_016801955.1 Conus betulinus | reverse complement strand
GTGCGTGCGTGCGTGCGCACGTGCGTGCGTGCGTGCGTGCGTGCGTGTGCGTGCGTGCGTGCGTGTGTGTGTGTGTGTGTGTGTGTGTGTGTGTGTGTGTGTGTGTGTGTGTGAATACATGCCTCTGCGCGCGTACATGCCCGTTGTTCGTGTGCTTTTAAACTGGATTATATTCGATTCTATATATAAAAAAAATAATAATTATTATTTTTTTAACTCTTAAGACGGGCATGAAAATAATGGTATACGTCACCTTTCCTATCACAAACATGCTACATGTAACACTCAGGCTGCAACACAGCTCTTTGAACACAGATACCAACCTGATGTGTTGTATACATGATGTACATGTTATTTACCAATATAAAATCAAGTCCAGACAGGTTCAACTGCAGAAATAAGAGTGCCATTCATTAGGAACGGATGGAGGATGCTTTAATTGCTGCTCGTCCCTACGGATTGTTGATCAGTCTCGTTGATATTGGTTGGTTCAACCAGACAGTGAAGACATGCCACAGAATGAGAGGGAACTGCGCTATTAGATTGCCATGGGGCTCAATAGCGCTTTCCTTAACAGAGCCAGCAGATGCCGTGCAACTCTTGGACTCTACTTCGCTCCCTTCATCACCTGTCGAAACGTGTTTTTTGCGGTACAAGAATCGTCAGGTGTCCACATCTGACGTTGAATCGTAAGATTTTTGTTAACGTGTACAATAAATCCACCGAACAACATGGAAAAGCGAGTCACAAGACAAAACAGACGCGTTTCGACCTTTTAGGTCTACTTCAGGCTAGATAAACAAAAACTAGGGACAATGAAAATGAAGAACGAGTTATCACTTATCTTTGTCAAATTTAACGCAAGATGGGCGTTGCACACTTTCCACACAACACGCTGTCACCCAACGCTTCATGTGGCATGGCATATGATGCGTGACATTTCAAGTGGTGTGAGGAATGCCATGTTTGTCAGTCCCCTAAGATTCGTCGGCACACACAGGCGCCATTGATGCAGCGCCTGCTTCCAAATGCCAGATTCCGAACATCTACATGTGGACCTTGTCAGTCCTCTGCCAGCCAGTCAAGGTATGACCTACCTGTTCGCCATCATTGACCGCTTCACCAGGTGACTAGAAGCCATCCCTCTTCCTGACGCAGATGCCTCGACCTGTGCCACAGCTCTAGGTCTTCACTGGATTGCTAGATTTGGTGTTCCTGAAAACATTGCCTCCAATCGAGGAAGGCAATTCATCTCAGTGCTCTTGGCTGAGTGCCATGAACTCTTGGAAACTGACGTTCACACAACCACAGCCTACCATCCACAGGAAAATGGCTAGGTTGAACGTTTTTACTGTCAAATGAAGGCAGTACTCAAAGCGCGTGCTACCATCCTTAATTGGTTTTCAGAGCTGCCGTTGGTTTCCAGGGATACGATCTTCTTAGTGGGTGGACCCTGGATATCCCCCTGCAGAACTTGTCTACGGCTCAACTCTTCGCCTACCTAGTGAATTTTTTTCAGCCGCTAAATGCACGCTCCACTGATCCAGACTCAATGTTCCTCAGACATCTCCAGCACACCATCCGCACTGTCTACGGAGTTATTACAAACATTTTTGTTAATTGTTTACATTTCCGCCTGCTGTCGCCTCACTTTCTAGCTAAATTTAATCGTGAATCCAGCTGCAAATAATTTTCACGAACGCTTTTCTAAGAGATAAAAAGGAGTGTTGTTCTCAATCCCGCCTCCATGAAGACGACAAGTTAGAAGCCAAACACCGCCGACATGCTGGTCATATAATCTATTGGCGACTATTTCTTTGTGTCTTTGTTTGTTTGTTGTCTGTCTGTCTCTCTCTCTCTCTCTCTCTCTCTCTCTCTCTCTCTCTCTCTCTCTCTCTCTCTGTCTCTCTCTCTCTCTGTCTCTCTCTCAGCAGGATCACCTAAAAGTTTTTGAACCCACAAAAAAAAACAAGAAAAAAAAAAAAAAAAAAAACTTTGTCAGCAGATGGGGGTGGCAAGAGGACATGAACGCTGAAAAGTTAGGATAACGGAAAAACTACAGTTTAGAAAATAATACTTATTCATGAAGCATTACAGATTTGTTTAACACTCAAACGACCAAGTGGGGTCTGTTTGGATCCCAGCAGCATAGTAGAAAGAAACTCGTGGAGAGCGTGGCAGCAGGGAGTCCTCAGAAGAGAAGCCCCTTTCAAGCAAGTGTTTCGACCCTTATCTCCTGACACTCAAAGGAGGTTGGGCCACACCCGGTTCATGACTCCGGGTGTCCCTCTGCTGCTCCTGTTTTCCCATCTTGGGACAAGCCTCGGCTTGGATTCGAACCCATGACCCTCTGGACATGCTCATTTTACACTTAAATGACTTGCACTCTACCACTGAGCCAATGGGGCACCTGATGTTTGTAGGGAACTTTAAGCCTTATGAAGTTCACTTTTGTTTCTCCTGGACCAGATCCAGCTTGAACACCTCTCTGCTGCTTCTGCCATTGCTTTCAGGGCTCTGTTTTTTTTCTTCCTTGCAACTGAGAGCTGTTTCATGAGGCTGTATGCAGACGTTCCTAGAAACCCCCCTAGCTCCAATTTCTGCAGTGAGGACTTTGACCTGATAGCCCTCTCTCATCAGCCTGTTTGCCAGATCAGCATACTTTTCAGTCTTGTAGATTTGAGCTGTCTCCATTCTGTTCTCATATGGCACCATGAGCTCGATCATGATCAGCTGCATGGTTAAATGAGAGTGGACTACTATGTCTGTTCTCATGCCACTCTTGCTGATGATATTTGGGCGACTCTTTCATTCTGGGAGGTCTGCAGTGCACTCCCAGTCATCTGCCCCGTCCAGCAGACTCTGCCTACATGTTCCGAGTGGCACTGTTGTTCTTGGCCATGATTTGCTACCTCCTACCGTGAAAAATGTTGCGGGCGCTTTTGGAGTCCTGATTTTCCCTTTGTGATGTTGGTACTAGCCCTGACTGCTTGCACTATCTCTTTGAGCACTTGGTTGTGCCTCCGTGTGTACCTTCCTTGAGCCAGGGCTACTTTACATGAGCTGAGGACATGTTCCACTGTTTGTTTTTCATGGCAGTGGGGGCATGCAGGATCGTCTGTTTTCCCCCCACTTCACCAGGTTTGCATTTAGAGAGCAGAAGGTCATATGCACATCTGAGAATGAAGCTGATCCTGAGAGGGACCATGTGCCAAATGTCATTCCAAGTGGAGTGCATTCTCCCACGTTATCCATTGCTCTTGCTGGCTCTGCTGGACTGCTTTTTGGAGTCTTTTTGGTCTTTTCTTTTCTCATTTCCTGATTCATCATGTCTCGTTTGGCTTTTCCTTTGGCCTTAGACCACCATTCAGTTTTGGTCACCCCCAGTCCTTGCCTGTGTGTGTCCTGTTATTTTCTCTGATCTTGAGACTTTCTTTTGCAGAATCCATTGCCTCTTGAACTTTTCATTTTCTGCCCGTCTTCAGCTGGGGCTTGAATGCTTCTACCACCTTGTCTCCTGAGTCCTCCAGTATGCTTTGAAGTCTGATCTTCTCTGCTTTGTATTCCTCCAGGATGGATTTCAGTGGCAGTTTCAGTTTTGCTTGGCGACTGTACAGCGCTATGTCAGTCAGAAAGGGTGGGACACCAAGCCATTTCCTTGTGAACGTGTTGATTTTGGCTTCCATTGCCTCCACTATGCTGGTGCAGATGTCGTAGATCATCAGAGGTCATAGGAGTTTGGTATCAGCATGAACTGCAGACACCATACCTTGTAATTGCCGGGGAGCCCACACTATTCAGTGGTCTCCAAGCCTTCTTCCGACATCTGTTTGGTTTCTTTTGCTCTTTGCGTATCTTTCAGGGTATCATCATACCATCTTCCAAGGCTCTTGACTGGATCTTCTGTGACTGATGGAATGGCCTGGTTGGCAACACTGAAGACCATAGATTCGGACACTTTTCTTTTCCTCAGTGAGAGACTCCATGATTTCTTTGGCTTGTATTTTATTCTGGATGAGGCAACTATGTCGTCCAGCCTCTCCAGCACATGACGTGTCTCGTCTTCTCTGGATGAAATCACTGTAGTGTCATCCATGAAGGCCTTGAGAGGGGGCATCTTGTATCCATCACCAAGGTCTGTTTGTCTTGTGTTGCATGTTGCTGCTTTCAAGATGACTTCTATTGCCAGCACGAACAGTATTAGGGGAATTGCACAGCCCATTGCAATGCCCACTTCCAAGTTGATCCAATCTGTTGTGTACTCCTTGATGGAGAACCGCATTGAGAAGCCATTGAAGTACTTCTTGAGCATGCCTCGGATGTTCTTTAGACCATGGTACATCTCAAGAGCCAGCTCTATCATCTCATGGGGCACAGATCCATATGCGTTTGCCAGATCAAGCCACACTACGTCCAGGTCTCTCTTTTTCTGTTTTTTTTTTTTTTGCTCTTTGGATTGCGTCCCAGATCATTGTGTCGTGTTCTACACAGCCAGTCACGCCTGGGATGCCACCTTTATGGACTGACACATCCAAGTACTTGTTTTCCATGAGGTACTTGGTCAGCCTTGCTGCCAAGACAGAGAAGATTTCCCTTCGACGTTCAGTAGTGATATTGGCCTGAACTGAACTGGCTGATGTTTCCCACCATGAATTTGTCAATCTATGGCTCTTTGAACGTCACACGCATTTTGACAAAAATCGGCATAAGGGTATGACAACTGTAGTGAAAACTTTTGGGGGGTCCAAAATGGACCCCAGCAAGAAATATATGTCATATGATGTTATTGTCTTCAATTTTATCAAACGTTTCACATCTAGTAAATGTTTCGTATTGTGTGTCAGTAAAACATGGACAACAGAACTAGTTTTTAGGTTCTTTTATTTATTATTTCTTCTTTTTATGAAAGAAAGAAAATACGTTGCTGTATAAGAAAGATTCAAAATGTGTTAAATCACTATCATTTTCTTCTTATCACTTTTGGATTTGTACAATACTAACAAAGATGCGCTGAACGCCAAACTCGGTTAAATTTAATTGTTCTTTTACTACTGGCAAAATGTTAAGGGCCATTGCCAACGCTGTCTCCCAGAGCAAAACATTACAGCCAATGTTAAGAAGAACGGATGAAAATCTTCAAATTTATTCAAGAACAAATTCATTGGGCCATCGCACGAAATCAACAAATCCCACGCGGACAGCGGGCTCTAATGCCCTATCACCCTTCCTCAGGATCATCACATATGCCACAACTGAAAACTGCACCATTCAGTACCGAGTGTAGTCACCGTTTGCCGCCAGGCAAGCGACACAACGTCGACGCATGGAGTCCACCAGGGTCTGTAGCGTGTCCCGCGGTATGGCCTGACACTCCTGCTGCAGAAAGAGAGAGTGAGTGGGGCCACGTCAACAGGCGGGGTGTGGTTGTGGGCTACCCCGCCATCCATGGACATCCCAGAGGTGCTCAATAGGAGCCAGATTGGGTGAGCGAGATGGCCACTGCATCTGGATGATCCCCTCTTGCTGCAGATGATCGTCCATGACATGGGCTCGGTGTGGACGGGTGTTGTCATCTTGGAAAACAGCAGCGTTACCCATGGCCTGAAGGGCAGGCTGGATCAGGGGCCTCACAATCGTCACGGTACCGCACCCCTGTCAGCATGCCTTGAATGATGTACAGGGGAGTTCTGTCTTGACGACTGAAGCCACCCCAGACCATCACAGAACCCCATCCGTAACGATCCACCTCACGAACTGTGGCGTCAGCAAAACGTTCTCCTGGCCTTTGCCACACTTGGGTCCTGCCATCATTGAATGCCAAGGTGAAGCGGGACTCATCTGTGAACAGCACTCGAGACCATTTGCTGCCTCGTCCAGCGAATTTGATGACGACACCAGTCTGCCCGTGCTCTGGGGTGAGCTGGAGTAAGTGGTACTCGGACTGCTGGTCTCTGGGATGACAGCCTGATCTCGTGCAAATGTTTTACAAAACTGTCCTTCTACGGACATTGACATTTGCAGCCTGCAGGAGCTCACGCCTTAAGGTGGATGAGGTGACACAGTCCGATTGCGTAGGGCAGACAGCAGGAGGAATCGGTCAGCATGTCTGTCGGTACACTGAGGACGGCCTGATCGTGGCCGATCCTGCACGCTGCCAGTGGCCTGAAACCTCTCTACAAGACGTTGAATGGCGGAATGGGACACGTTCAGACGCCTAGCCACCTCGCGGCCAGAAATCCTTCGTCAGTCAACGCTCAGGCACGTCCACGATCGGCCTGTCTTTGCCTTTGTGTGCCATGCTTTTGGGGCTGGCGTAGACGACCGTTCTGTTTACAGATTTGTGGCCAACGGCGTCTGATCTGTGTTCATGAACGAGGTGCCATGCACGTGCATCATGATTGACCACGAGCATTTCGCCTTTTTTTCAAACTCATATGCTCCCACAGGCACCCGTTTTACCGGTTTGGTTTTCGCACGTGCAGCTACGCTCCACCTTGTACCGCAGTGGGTTTTTAGGTGTTGTGATCTGTTAAGGAACATCTGTTCAATATGTCTAACCAAGTTTGGGTCATTGTGACTTCGTTTCAAGCCTATTATTTACAAACTCAGACACTAAACGTCAAAATGACAGGTGGCCTTAACTATTTGCAGTAGTATATTATGGATGGAAGAAACAAGATGTTTTGTTTTATATCAAAGAATCAAAGCGTTTTGCTAATTTGTCTATGATGCCACAAATGCATACTTTGGTTGAATTTACTTTTTTGTTTATTTTATTTAATTTTTTTTTTTTTTCAATAAACGTTAATTCTTCCTTCTGTCATTACGTGTTTTTTCTCTCTTTTTTTCTTCTTCATTTTGTTATTTAACCTTTTTTGGTTCACATTTTTTATAACCATAATTGCATTTTGAATCTTAGATAATATTTTGTCAAAGTTGAAGGAAATATTAAAACTTTTATTTAAAAAACAAATGACTCCGCAAAGCTAGCATTTAAGCAGGAAATCTACTGGGGTCCAAACGGACCCCATTTGGTCATTTTCATAGGCAAAATAGCTTGGTCGTTTTGATGGTTTAATGATGTAAAAGGCGACATTTGGTCATGTCCTGCTGAAAACCAAACAACTCAGAGAGTGACGTCTTTGGTCTCTACCGGCTGTTTCTTAATCCGGGAGTTAAAAAAAAATACCAACTCCTAAACTGATTCAAGGGGTGGGTCGAGTATTCAATGGACATAGCAGAGGTCTGCCCTCTCCCCACTACCCTTCTTCGTCGCAGTGTTTTTCTCTGTGTGTCTTATAATCAATCCATTTGTCTATTCAAACATGAGTCAGCTGTACTCAGACAGACATTATCAGGGTATTGGCTGGAAATCTAGGAGTTTGACATGAACGAAAACATAAGAAAGAAATGAGGAATGAAATGGTTGGTGTCATAATGTGGCCGCGGGCTATGTTCGAGGACAGGTGACCACATTCCACACAGTGAAATGTGCTGTGG
>JADBJO010011540.1:0-32500 GCA_016801955.1 Conus betulinus | reverse complement strand
ACACACACACACACACACACACACGTCTTGATTATGTCTTCTGCTTGTGACATGAACAGTCACTGACCTCTGCGTCATTGAAAGGGGAAGGCAATCAAGCAGGAAAGAAAGTTGGGGTTCGTTGTTCGTTGCCTGACTCTGAACAAAGACATGTGCCCAGAACTCACTCACGTGGATCACGTTAATCGGCAGATGAAAGCCGGCAGGGACTGTGATCGAATCGAATCTTCCTCAGTCGGCTGTTTGGCTTCCAGTGTTCGGTGTGACACAGGTTTCAGACGACAGCATCACACGCCACTGAGGTTTCCGACGTAGCCGCTCAGTCGTACAGTGCACGTGCGTTGTGGCCCTGTGCCCAAACATTACTGTAATGACGCTGTGTCGATCGCTAGCCTTTCATGAGGTGTTCTGGATCAGTTGAAGAGCACTCATGCGTATGGTGCAGTCAACTTTCTTGCCTCCTCTCTCTCTCTCTCTCTCTCTCTCTCTCTCTCTCTCTCTCTCTCTCTCTCTCTCTCTCTCTCTCTCTCTCACACACACACACACACACAACACACACACACACACACACACACACACACACACAAAATATCAGGCAAATGTCTTTTAAATGTGCGCCGCACCTGTTAGTGCTAATTCAGTAGAAAAGATGTACACGCGTGTGTGTGTGTGTGTGTGTGTGTGTGTGTGTGTGTGTGTGTGTGTGTGGTGTGTGTGCGTGTGTGTGTGTGTGTGTGTGTGTGTGTGTGTGTGTGTGTGTGTGTGTGTGTGTGTGCATCCGTGCGTGTGCAGCGTACGCGTGCGCGCGCGCGCATGTGTGTGCGCGTGTGTGTGTGTGTGTGTGTGTGTGTGTGTGTGTGTGTGTGTGTGTGTCGCTCTAATTATCATCCATTCATTCATTCATGCATTCATTCATTCTTTCATTCTCTCTCTCTCTCTCTCTCTCTCTCTCTCTCTCTCTCTCTCTCTCTCTCTCTCTCTCTCTCTCCCCTCTCTCCCCTCTCTCTCTCTCTCTCTCTCTCTCTCTCTCTCTCTCTCTCTCTCTCTCTCCTCCATACAACCAGTTAGGAAAGGTATATTAATAGAGGAAATGTTATAGGCCTGTTCTTAATTTTACCTGAGTGACTAGTAGTGTTACAAAGGTTCGAGGATATGTATGTATGGTGGTATACAATAGTGTTGCCTATCAACCTTAGTAAATATGTCTCGATTAACCAGTATGTTCTGTGAATATCAATAATATGTATTAATGACGTAAATTGTAGGGATTGTTTTTTCGGTATGTTCTTGATTGCAATGAAGTCACTACATTATTTAAACCCTACCCTACCCTAACCCCCCTACATAACTTAAGCTTTGGAAAAAAAAAAAAAAAATAAAGATCTCCGACAACAAGGCCTTCATAGCGAGAGAATCTGGAGCTGGCATCTCCTTACTGAGACTGAATTTATGCAAGCGAACGAGAACTTTGTTTCATTTCATTTCATACCGTTTTCTTCGGAAAAAATCGAAAACTTTGGACGCTGCGAACTCTTTGTGTACAGACCTTTGGCCTCATAATAAATGGTGCAGAGTTAAAACGCGCGTCAAGCGTCTCTCTCTCTCTCTCTCTCTCTCTCTCTCTCTCTCTCTCTCTCTCTCTCTCTCTCTTGCTATCTTTTTCATTTACTTGCGCACGCTGATTTATTGCCTTCTTCTACATTGATACGCTGTCAGTTCCATGAAACTTCGGATCGGTCTTTTTTTTTTTTAGTTGAGTTGAGTTGAGTTGAGTTGAGTCTCTCTCTCTCTCTCTCTCTCTCTCTCTCTCTCTCTCTCTCTGGCAAAAAAATGTTTTGATTTGCATTATGAACAAGTTTATATTCGTAATAAATCTTCATTTACGCAATTCATAAAACTGTTTGACACTCAGGTTCAGCCGATTGTACAATAAGGCTCTGAGCTATTGGGACTAGAAAAAAAAGTGGCTGCCTATTGTGAACCTGTTAATATCTTTGCTCTGAAGAAATATCAAGGTGTAGATAGACGAACTCCAAATGGTCTCATTTACGGTGAAACTGATCGATTTCCCATGCGTATTGTCTCTGCTGTTAGATGCATCCGCTACTGGCTCAAATCGATAAAAAATGGATGACTTGGGAATTCCTCGTAAGGCGTTCAACATGCTGTACGACTTAGATAATAAAGGTAGCAGTAACTGGGTGACCAAAGTGCGCGTCTGTCTGTCTGAATTTGGATTTAGTTTTGTTTGGCTGAATCAAGGAGTGGTAATACTAAAGAATTATCCAGTCTTTTCCGCCAACGGCTTGCAAATTGCAGATGGCAGAAATGGTCCAATCATATTTATAATAGTGACAGGTTTGCTTCTTACAGCAACTTTTGCGATGTTCATGACCTGAAGACATACTTAACCTTAGATATAGATAGACACCTAAAACATGTAACAGCAAAATTCACATAAGAAATATCTGCATTAGCCGTCCACCATTTCAGATATTGACCATGTAATGGTTACGGTTTGCTTTGTCCGTTGTGTAAAAGAGTCAAAAGAAACCGAATAGAACCTCGTTCTGTCTTATCCAGCTCTAATCAGTATTAAAGAAAAGTTTATTAAGCCCAAATACTACAGACAGCCATCTTTGTTTGAGCTGAGCCTAGTCTGTTCACCTACTTCTGCTGAGGTTGTTAAAATTGGTCATTGATTTTGTTCAAATCTTTAAGTATAGAGAGAAATTCACACTTCTTGAATCCCGCCCCCCACCCTCCCAATTATTTGTGCTTTTGTCAGTGATTTAATTCCATTGTTTACGACTATGGGGCTATGAATGTTCATACACCCCTTCATTAGGGTCTTTGGTCTTTCATGTGAATAAATCATCTGAATCTAAATATCTCTCTCCCTCTCTCCCCCACCTCCCTCTCTCTCTCTCTCTCTCTCTCTCTCTCTCTCGTCTGTCTCTCTCTCTCTGTCTCTCTCTCTCTCTCTCTCTCTCTCTCTCTCTCTCTCTCTCTCTCTCTCTCTCTCTCTCTCTAGTGTGGAATTTCAAGCGGTAAAGACATGCACGCATCACTTTAAATATGAAATTCAGTATCAAGTGTTGAAAAACGGACTGTATGCGCTTTATCAATCATTCCAATGTGTGCAGTATTTTTCACTCAGTTTGGTCCAATCCAATGCTCGTTCAATAACAGATCTTCAAACTGACGAACTTCTACTCAGAGCTCCAACACAATGTCCCCTCAGCATCTGTCTCCAACAAAAAGAACTAGCAGCATCATTTCAAATTCAAATGCATTTGGACGCCATTCCTGAGACCCGCTGCCAAAGAGAGCAGGTTCCCTGGACCTGGAGATCTCTCTCAGAGCGCCCGTCATGCAGGACAACTCCAGTCTTGGCAGGAATCAGCATGGAACTGTTCTCTCTGTCTACCGCCTAACAATTAATGGGATCTCTCTCTTCTTCTGTCCCCGGGGGGGGGGGGGGGGGGGGGGGGGGGGGGGGGGGGGGGGCTGTTCTAAAGAGGGACGGGACGGTAAGCGTAATAGGCCTATATTCTGAAAGCAAACGAGCTAATTGTCCCCTGCATACAGGAAGCGAATGGCTGACTTCCATCTGAATGATCTGTCGGCGCTGAGGCTTAAATTCCAATAAAATACAGCATGAATACGTCAAATGGACAGGGAATTTGTAAACATACGGGGAAAGCGTTGGAGGTAGTGGAAGAAAGAAGTCCTTCCCTCTTGAATTGATATGTTCCATCGTCCTTATTAACTCTGATCTAAGGCGTAAACAGCTTCAACAAACAGTGTCTCTTGTTGGTGCATTCTTTTGTAATTGTAGTTTTCCCACGTTGTTATTCCCATCTGCTCTGGTCATCACAAAGTAAATAGAAGTTGGTGCTAAAAACAATTTGTTGGCATACCAGTATTATGTGTACTACCCCGTGTATAATGCATATTCCCAACTGTCCTTTCAGCAGTGGCCCATTAGAAGAGGCTTGTTTTGTATGTTTATCACATTTTGCATTTCACCTTACAGTGAGAGCTCTGGGACTGGGTCTCATTGAAAGCATCTGGGATTCATTGTTATTAGTTGTTGGGTGACACTCACTTCGTGAAAAGTACAATCACTCATTCTAGGCTGACACTTGAGCTATGGTTGGTGCAATCTATGTCACTGCTGCTAACCAGCTCCATCCTGGCCTTCGTCCGGTCCTTCACCGCTACGTCCCCAGAGGAGTCTGCAGTGCTTCAGTGTCACTGTATTTTTTTTAGTATAGTGCCATCAGCTCCACCTTCCCTTCCACGTAACAAGAGAGTCGCTTTACTGAATGTCAGCGTTTATGTGCAGAAGAAAATTGGGAGTAGACAGGTACATTATTGGTCTTAGAGAATCAACAAGTCTGATGGGAAGAGAGAGAGAGAGAGAGAGAGAGAGAGAGAGAGAGAGAGAGAGAGAGAGAGAGAGAGAGAGGAGAGAGAGATAAGCTCCATTGATAAGCTATTGTAGTTCTGCGACCAACTGGACCAAGTCATTTGTATATGCGAAAAAAAAAAACAAACAAAAAAACAACAAAAACTAATGTAATAAAACTCAAGCAAAGGAACATAATACCAAGACTGGACAATTGTAAACACGATTTTCATCAGGAACCGGGGGGGGGGGGGGGGGGGGGGGGGGTAGATAAAACAATCCTTGTGTTCAAAGTGGAAAAAAGTAGAAGCAGGCAACTAAAGCCAAGGAACAAAATATGAAACATGACAAGTGTAACCACAATATATCATGTGAAACCATCTCTTCATTCATATGCAGTTTCAAAAGCTCTACTCTTTAATGCAATCTGTATATTGATTTACAATGAAACAAATGCTGCTCGTTAGAAGGCCAAGTGATGGAACACACACACACACACACACCACACACACACACACATATATATATATATATATATATATATATATATATATATATATATATATATATATATATATATATATATATATATTCCAAGGGTAAGTACCAGGGACCATTCCAGCAATTTACAGAGCAGCTTGGTGTTGCAATGACGTGCAAGAAATATTCGAAAACAAAGCTTGCCCTTATGTCTTAGGTAGAAAAAATAGGGGGAGATAAGCATTCATATCTGCAGTGGTAGATAATTCTGCCTAACTAACAGTATGTGCTTGAGTGGGTGAATGGGGAATAATAAATGCTTCTCAAAATGAGTCTTCAGGAAGCTTATAGTATCCAAGCTTATAGTCTCCAAAGGGGAGACAACCTCCAATGTTGAGGAAACTCACTAACATGATTACAACGCATGGTCAGATACTGGTATTTTGAAATCCGATTGTTTTTTTCTCAGTGAGCGTGGAAAATGGTAACTTGACTTCTCTGCCTTTTCGGTTTTAAGAAGAATCCTATTCCAGAAAAAGGCTGGTGTGCAATACCGTAATATGTTTGTTGAGTTTAAAACAAAACAAAACAAAAAAAAAAAACAAAAAACAAAACAAAAAAAAACACAAAACAAAAAAAAAAACATAGGTGCCACCTAAGAAGCAAAAGAAAATCAAGAAAGAGCAAAACAAAACACATTTTCTTGTGAAAAATAGAAAATATAAAACGATAACCTCTTAAGACACATGTGCTGAGGGCCAGTTCTTAGAATGAATCTGTAAAGGACTAAATTAAATAAACTAATAAATTCCAAGGATACGTACCGAGAACCATTCCAGCAACTTACAGAGCAGCTTGGTGTTGCAATGACTGCAAGAAATATTCAATTATAAACAAAGCTTGCTCTTATGCCTTAGATTGAAAGTATATATGTATATGTATATATGCATCAGTTCAGTAGTTTGCTTTAACGTCTTTCATCACAGGATGATCTTAGACCTTTAAACTGCACTATACATTCCATTGTACTATCAGCACCTTCCCCCATCCCCACACACACCCAGAAAAATAACAAAACAAACAAACAAACAAACAAACAAAAACAAACTATTAACACGCATATCTCAAATGTCTTTTTTTCACAATAGTTTTGCAACTGGGGACTGAGCAATAACCAAAGCAATATAAAAAAGCAAGGGTTATTTACCACGCTATCAACATTGTCAGAATTATTTATAAAAAATATTCTTCTCCTTATAAGCTGGGGTTAGTATAGGGCATTCAAATAAAAGATGACGAATTGAAATATTCTCCTGACATATACACGCCATACAAAATACAAAATATCACCAGGTATACGTGTATATATAGTATGTGTATGTATGTATGTACGTATGTATGCATACATACTAGCCAAAGAGAAAAAACACATCCTTACAAGCAAAAACGAGTAAGGCACAGACGAAAAGAAAGGAAACATGATTTTCATGTTTTCTCAGGGAAGAACTTCAAATGTATTTTTGTTGAAAGAGAGTCAGATTTGTGGTTGCGTGCAGGGCGCTTGGTTGGTTGTCTTTGCATGTGAGTATGGATGCAGAGACCGTCGTGTGACAGTTTATATTAGTTTATAACAGTTCATAGGCCTGTTTACAACGTCGTGAGATGGGTTATCTTGATATTTTTAACCAGTATTTCATACGCTTGCCATATCACCTAATGTATAATGGTGTCAGGCTCAGTAAGAGACCACAGCATCGAAAGTCAGATTATACACTCACCACTCACCACAAGAGCCAAGAGTGCACAGCACAAACAACACTTTATTCATGAACACACATACACATTCAGATGCCTATTATGAATCAGGGCCTATCAGAAAAGAGGGCGGATGGACAGAGTGCATGGGGAAAATAGGGGTATAGAGGATGGAATTTCCGTGTCCGGGAGCTACCTACCCTGCTGGGCAAAGAAAAAAAAAATAATAAACATAGAAAACCCCATGAATACCCACTAACCCACTACTACTAAGCCCCTTAAAGACGAAAGAGAGCCACAAAGACAACTACCACACAAATGGGGCCTACATCCCAGCATAAAGGGGGTATCATTTCACTTTTTGATAATAAATAGATTGATAATGAATGAATACATGATTTTTTTTTAATATATAAATACAGATGTAGGCAGAAAAAAGAAAAGTAAACAAAAACTTCTGGAGAAAAACACTGACAATTTCGTGCCCACTGGCAGAATGATCTCAACAGGCTGAGACAACTCAGTACTTCAAATCACATAACAGCCTCACTGCTATATGGGTCCACTCAACCGATGGCAATCCATATGCCGAAGTCACTTAAAGCACTGAAGCCATACAGAAACGAAGAGATCATTGTCCGACCCCTCTCTTGGATGCTCCACAGATAGATGGGCTGCTCCCTCATTCACATGGGCATTAGCGCCAAGGGTCATCTTTCCGATGTACTGGGACACCTCTGCTGGCTCACGTTAAGGCAAGGAAACAATTATGTCTGGAAGAAATCAAACCCTGCAGCAGGTATCTATTATGTGTTCAGACATGTTTGCTTATAGTCAGTGGGAGTAATGATGAGATAGGTGAGGAGGCGTCACTACCTGTCATCAGTCCATGAGTAGGAGTGGGGTGTATGAGAAAGTTGCAAGTCCTGTCTGATATTCATGTTAAATCTATAAATATCCATCATCAAAACAAAAAGTGAGGTAAGGATCCCATAGCCGTTTCTGGTCGTACAGGCAGAGAATTAATCATTAGAATTTCGTTTAACCAAAGTAAATCCACATGGTCAAAAACAAACATAACCATATCATCTTGCATTCAGGTCACTCTGATACAAATACACCACTAAACGATAATACGTACGAGCCGTACAAATACAAGATAAGGCAAGACAAGGAAAGACAAGACAAGATAAAAGACAAGGTGAGATAAGACAACAACTGTCCAAGACAGGACAAGACCAGACAAGGAGCGAGCGCAATGAATTGGCGCGCTGAGGAGTGTCCATTACCTACCTCAACCTGTAATCCCAATACCGGCTGCGTGCCATCGTTGTTGCGCATCTCAACTTACTTACACATTTCCCTCAATTTTTCTTTTGACTAAACGGAACTCACTCGTGAACAGTTAATATATTATGTGTTGAATTCCCCCCTCTGTTACGAACAAAACTGAGGAAACCTTAACATTAGGAAGCACACAGCTAAATGAATCAGCGTGTTTCTACACGCATAAAAGTTTAATTCTTAACCACTAACAAGGTGACCAAACCAATATACAGACTTCAACATAAGTTAAGGATCACACCGCAAAATGCCCTTAGGTGTTTCAAAATCAAATATCAAATAAAGGTTAGTAATTGCCAAGGTTTCTGAACGCGACAGTCGTCAGGCCTTCTCAATAAATACTGCCAAGCATGCAACAGATGCACCGACTCCCCTTGAGCGTGCAGAAAAGTGCTCTTGTTTGGCAAAACAAGCTGTTTGTCAGCAATCCGTGCACACTGATTCGAACTGTCTACAGGTGAAAATCCTGATGTACGTGACAGCATGAAGTTATGGGAGTGCGTTGTGCTCACCACAATGGCCATAAAAGCCGTCGAATACCCGTTCTGAAGCACAACACCAACATGCCAGCGAGACGAAAGTTGGAAAATTTCGATCGTGCCCGAGCTATCGCCTGGCTGCAGGACGGAGTAGCGTCCCGAGAGGTGGCCAGAAGGCTGCAAGTGTCACACTCGGTCATCATCCGTCTGAGACAGCGCCATCAAACAACAGGCACTGTCCAGGAACGGCCACGCCCAGGGCGTCCCAAGAAAAACACACAATGTGAGGACTGGTACCTCTGCAGACAGGCCCTTCGGGAGAGGACAACCACCGCCAATGCCTTGATTCAGCAACTGCGTGTTTCCACCAACACAGCAGTAAGCGGGCAGACCACTTGGCGTCGCCTACATGCCACTGCCTTGCGTTCCAGGCGTCCGGTGAAGAAGACCATGCTGACTGCAGGTCACAGGGCACGCTGACTTGCTTGGTGCCATGGACCATTTGAGGTGGACTCGTGCTCATTGGGGCCATGTCCTGTTCACCGACGAATCGAGTTTCATGGTGAGCCCCAAAGACGGCCGCATCAGGGTGTGTGGCGGCGCCCACAGAAGCAGCTGCAAGATGATGCTATCCAGGAGGCCTCTGCTTTTGGAGGTGGCTCCATTGGTTTGGGGAGGCATCATCCGACACTACAGGACTCCTCTCTACCACGTGGAGGGCATGTTCAATGGGCAGCGCTACCTGCAGGAGATCTTACAGCCTCTGGTCACAGCGACCCTCCAGCAAATCAGACCCCAAGCTGTCCTCCAGGATGACAACGCCACACCACACTGCTGCAGGGCTGTCAACACTTTCATTCAGGAAGCTGGGATCACAGGATGGCATGGCCTGTGAACAGTGCAGATCTCAATCCAATCGAGAACATCTGGGGAGAACTTGGCCAGGCGAGTCCATGCAAACCGCCCACGTCAAGCTAATCGGGAACACAGCCGCTGCACGTTCTGCGACAGGAGTGGGGAAAACATCCCCCAGGCCGTCATCGCAAACACTATCAACTCCATGAGGCAGCGCTGTCTCGATTGTGTTGCTGCGCGGGGGGGACACATAAGTTTTTGAACAGATTAAAGAAACATGTTTGTGGATTTTCTTTTCCAAGGGTGGGGTCTCTTTACATTGCTTTATCTTGTAAAAACATTACGCAATCCAAATGTAATTGCTTTAATTTGATTTACAAGGGTGCAATTAAATATATGTACACATGAAAATATTTTTGGTTTTGCGCGTGTTGCATTTGTCAGACAGATTGCAAGTGGTCCTCAACTTATGTTGAAGTCTGTAGGACAAATAGACCTCTTCAAAGTGAACACCTCCCCTAGTGGGACTACAGGTAATAGATGACACATTTCAAAAAAGACCAGACGAGACAAATATTTTCCCAATTTCGCATTAGGGAAACAACACTTTTCAAACTACTATGCCAGTACCTTTGTGAAGGAATAGGGTAAAAAAAGAAATATGCAAGTAACAACTGATTTCAAAACCCCAAACTTCTCAGCAGCTGCCACGAAAATAAATAAAGATTCCAACTCGTACTGGCCTTCACTATCACGAATAATCACAAACTCTCTCCAGTGCTTATTACCAGGATGGTGAATGGGAAAAAAAAAAGATGAATAAAGGCAGGACCATCGCCCCATGTCAACGAAGGAAGAACACGGACCTCTCTAAAAACAGCCCCCAACAAAGAGAACCAAAGAATCAGAATGCTCGCTGACAGTTCGACATGGCGGAGACCATGCTTGCCAGTCAACGAACGACTCATGATTGAACAGCCAATCGTCCACACATCCTGTGCTAACACCGAAGTGGTAAACAGTTGTCGCAATGTTTCGAAATTCTGACACGTCCCGCAGGTTTTCCGTGCCCACAACAGGCGGCTCTCCTTACTGAGGAAAGGGGGATGCAAAGAGAAGGTAAAATTGCACGGACAGCTCGCCTCACCTCTCTCCCCAGTTAAGCCACCAAGAGAAGGGGAGAGGGAGGAGGCCGTCTGTGACAAATGGGGTATCTGTTAGATTCACTCTACATTACTGTATTTGAAGTACGCAGCAGGGCATCTAAAAAGCGTTTGATAGCAAATGCATCATGAGGACCCCAAATTTCAGCATTCTGTGTAATATCTGGTTCCATTCTGGCATCAAAAGTTTCCAGAGCACACAAGAATTAAAACAACTGTGTGAAAGGTAAAACTTTAAAGATTTCTGTGACCCCATTTTTGACCGTTTCCACAGGTCTTTGATGGGCAACATTCAAACTCAGATTTGTTGTGAGCAGCATTCTGAAATATTTGTAATAATGAGTTACTTGTACATCTATATCACGGTAAGAATGAGTTACTTTCACCTCTACATCATGGTGAGAATTTAGTTACTTTGACCACTATATCACGGCAAGAATGCGTTACTTTCACCTCTATATCGTGGTAAAACCATTTTTTTTTTCATGATGAGAGAGCTGACCACCCTTTCCAAAGTACATACTTAGGTATAGCTGATCTGCCACTTGTTTCAATCTATGAGATTGATTTTTTGAAACGTACAGCAGTGCTAGACAACGTACAGCAGTGCTAGACAACAGTATTACATTGTCTGTAAATTGCACGAAAAATAATGAAGGGAGAGAGAGAGAGAGAGAGAGAGAGAGAGAGAGAGAGAGAGAGAGAGAGAGAGAGAGAGGCCCACAAAACAGGTCCACCCTCCCCATCCCTTCCCCCCCTCTCCGAACACAAACTTTTTCGCCCTTCTCAGTTTCCACAGCATTTGAACCGATAAAGAAAAAAAGGTAAACCTGAAAGCTGCTGGATGGATCAGCCGATAAAAAGAAAAAAGGTAAACCTGAAAGCTGCTGGATGGATCAGCCGATAAAAGAAAAAAAAAGTAAAACTGAAAGCTGCTGGATGGATCAGCCGATAAAGGAAAAAAGGTAAACCTGAAAGCTGCAAGATGGATCAGCAGGGCCGAAAAAGGTAGACAATAGGGAATAGTTAAAAAAAAAGGAAAGCAACATCTAAAGCAGGGACATAACCAGTCACAGAAAGACAAAATTGCAAGAACTGAATTCCTAGAAGATGTAAAGAAGAAAAACACACACACACACACACACACACACACACACACACACACACACACACACACACACGCGCGCGCGCGCGCGCGCGCGTGCGCACGCACTCTCTCTCTCTCTCTCTCTCTCTCTCTCTCTCTCTCTCTCTCTCTCTCTCTCTCTCTCACACACACACACACACACACACACACACACACACACACACACACACACACACACACACACACACACACACACACACACACACACACACACACACACGTCAGTGTTTCCAGATCCAAGGCCACACACAATGCCATATTTGGTTTAATTAATCACTCGTTGCTAGGTTTCACCATTGTTCATGATATGCGATGTTCCAGATGGATTAGATTATTGTTCATAACACATTGTAATACTGGTCATCAAAATAAAGGTGGTGATGGTAATTGGTGTTGGAGATTTATCTCAATGAAACGCTGATGGTAGTGACGTCCTGGTCCACATGTGATCCAGTGTGGCGCACTGACACAGTTCGAAAATCGCAGGTTTGAAACCACCAATTGCTGCCTTGCAGACAACAACCTGGGTAAACATGGAGTCTCCCTTACTCAACACAGCACCACTGGTTCCATACAAAAGATTTTGACTTGGTCTGTACTTAAACAGCAATAGCTCTGCCTTGGTACTCCTGTTGCTTGCTTACTCGAAGGGTAGAGATTGACTGCAGATCAAAGTCGTGCTCAAAATAACCCAAAACTTCTCAGCCAGAAGAAAGGAAGTGACTGTGTGTGTGTGTGTGTGTGTGTGTGTGTGTGTGTGTGCGCGCGCATTTATGTGTGAATGTGTTAACTGAGAAGTTTTGCCTGCAGGTTACTTTTTCTTTCAAAACAAGACTGGGAAATGGGCATTGATATTATTCGAGAACAGAATCACACTCAGTATATTTGTGGTGTTCATCTTCAGTAAAACTAAAAGTCCTTGCTACGTTTATTCAATAGTGATTCTCTGTATGTACTATGAACTCTGTTTGATCATCAAGTGTATCCTATTATACAATATGGATGTGAGATACGGGCTTTTGATATAGCAACTCAGTATTGTGTGAAAAAAGGGCATTTATATGCCCTGAAGAAGTATTTAGGTGTGCTAGTCAATACTCCTAACGATTTACTTTATAATGAGTTGAACAGATGTCCCGTCACAATTGATATTGCTGTACTATGCATCCATTACTGATTTGATATACAGCATATCTCAATTGGAATGCCCAAGAAGAAGGCTTATGATACGCTCTGTGATCTTGATAATCGAGGAAAGACCACTTGAGCCACACATGTTAGATCATGTTTGTTTAGATATGGATTTGGATTTGTGTGGCTGGAGCAAGGTGTGGGTGATGTCAAGGGATTTTTTGTGTCTTTCGGCAGAGATTAACTGATTGCAAATGGCAAGAATGGAGTGAACACGTGAATGAGATTTATAGGTTTTCTGCATATATATATATATATATATATATATATATATATATATATATATATATATATATATATATATATATATATATGCATACATATATCACAAATGAAACTAGAGAGCTGGCAACAACTCCAAAAAACGCTCAACTGAAAAGGGAGCGACGACATAAGTTTAAAAATATATGATTAAAAAAGGAGATTAAAAAATCTTAAAAAATTGTTTCGAGCTATAACTCTTGTCAGGATGTTCAGTTTGGGCACGCTACCGGTGTTATGTACTGTGCATGCAAGCGTGAGTTCTGCATGTGTTTCACGTGGCCTGTAGCTTTTTACAATTTGATTTTTGGGGGGTACGTTCAGGGAGGGTGTGTTAAGGAATGGTGTGTTGACAAGGATTTCCATTTGTGCCTGCAACTGTTTATGATCTCTACTTTTGAATTCAGAGTTGCTAGATGAGGTTTGCATAATATCAGCCACTTTTCTGTAGAACATAGGTTGCATTTTTTAGAGATATTATTGTATGGCGTTGCTCTTTTTATAATTTTCCATGATATGTTGTAGTCGATTTTTATGGAGTCATGGAGATCGCCACCTATAATAGAGGAAATGAAATTTTTGAAGACAATATGAAAAGACGAATAGCCCATATCGAATTCAGAAAATCATACAACAATTTCCAACCAAAAAAAAAAAAAATAAATAAATTAAACAAATTCAAAATGAAAAAAAAACCCACATTCGTAAAGGCTGATAAGACAAACAATTTCTATCAAATGAAACCTAATGAATACTCTCAACTCCTCAACAAAAATATTCAGAAAACACATATGGCAGCATTTGTAAAGAAAGAAAAAGAACTTGTGCACCGTATGGATCTAAGTGATAGAATAGAAACAACAGCAATAAAAGAAGCTTTATAACACTTAAAGATCACAAACCTAATTTCACCAACAACCAACATGTAGATTAATAAACCCATCCAAGTCTGAATTAGGCAAAATAAGCAACAACAAAAAAATTCTGGAAAAAAGCTATAGAGGACATAAAAACAAACACTGAATACAACCTTTGGAAAAATAGCTATGAAGTTATCCAATGGTTCAAGGAACTTAGCAAACAGAAAAAAACACAGTGTTTATCACTTTTGACATAGTGGATTTGTATCCATCTATAGATGAGGAATTGCTTACCAAAGCTTTAAAATTTGCTAACAAATACACAAACATAACAGAGGCTGAGATGGAAATCATCTTCCTCACTAAGAAAACCCTACTCCACGGCAGTAATGATACTTGGATTAAAAAAAAAAAAAAAAAAAAAAAAAAAAAAAACAGCAATAATTCCACATTTGATGTCACAATGGGTTCATATGATGGTGCCGAAAATATGTGAACTAGTTGGACTATTCATGTTATTCAATATACAGAAAACACTTGGTAAATAGGTTGGTTTATACAGAGACGACGGCCTCGCCGCACTAAACAATAAACCAAAAACCATTGAAAATAAGGAAAAAAAAGAACTTTGTAAAATCTTCCAAAGTCATAACTTAAAAATCACAGTAGAAGCCAACAAGAAGGTAGTAAACTACCTAGACATAATATTAGACCTTAATGACCATGTATACAAACCATATAAAAAAAAAAGCCTAACGACATACCCATCTACGTAGACATCATGAATTGTAACCATCCACCTTCTATCCTAAAAAACATACCCAATGGCATAAACAAAAGACTATCTAAGCTGTCATGCAACGAGAAAGTATTCAACAGTGCAGCAGTTGAATACCAAGAGGCGCTGAAAAAAAAAAGTGGCTACAACTACAAACTACAATATAACCCAGATAATAACATGAACAGTAATAAGAAAAACAGGAAAAGGAAGATCATATGGTATAATCCCCCATATGATGGAAGAATAAAGACTAACGTAGGAAAAGAATTCTTTAAAATTCTTATAACACCATTTCCAAAAGAACATGTACTATCTAAAATATTCAATAAAAACACCATCAACCTATCATATTCATGTATGCCCAACCTCAAAAACATAATTGACTCATCTAACAAAAACTAAGGCAACACAGCCAAAAAAAGGGTAACAAAAGGACATCTTGTAACTGCACTAAAAAGATCAGTGCCCCCTGAACAATAAATGCCTTTACAATAATATTGTATACCAAGCCACAGTAACAACAGAGAGTGACAAAGAAACATGCATAGGGATTACTGCAAACCATTTTAAAACCAGATATGCAAACCATAAACAGTCCTTCGAAAAAATGAAAAATATAAAAAACCAAACAAAAGTAAGTAAACACATTTGGAACTTAAAAGATAAAAAAAAAAAGACTACAATATATACATGGACAATTATAAAAAGAGCAACACCATACAATAATATCTCTAAAAAATGCAACCTATGTTCTACAGAAAAGTGGCTGATATTATGAATTCAAAGCAAGAGAAAATAAGACAATTTGCAGGCACAAATGGAAATCCTTGTCAACACACCATTCCTTAAACCACCCTCCCTGAACGCACCCCCAAAAATCAAAATTGTAAAAAGCTACAGGCCACGTGAAACACATGCAGAACTCACGCTTGCACACACAGTATATAACACCGGTAGCGTGCCCAAACTGAACACCCTGACGAGAGCAATGGCTCGAAACAATTTTGTTGGTTTTTTAATCTCCTTTTTATCATACTTTTACTTTTAAATATTATATATATATATATATATATATATATATATATATATATGTAATCTATGTGGCTCTCTACCTATATATACAAATGCATGGATCTTCACAAACATTTGAAAGATCTTATTATGGAGTTTAGATTACAAGACCTCATATGTAAAGTATGTAAAGTTGCTGTCGAAAACGAAATGCACTTCCTGTTATGCTGTCCATTTTACAATAGCATAAGAGAAAAGTTCATTGATTAAAAGTTATCTCATAATCAAATACTTTTCGTTTCTCTTAACGTCTTTTCATCACAAGATGATCTTAGACCTTTAAACTGCAATATACATTCCATGTACTATCAGCACCTTCCCCCCCCCACCCCCCAAACACACACACACACACACACACACACACACACACACACAAACAACAAAAACACACACACTATTAACACATATATCTCAAATGTCTTTTTTCACAATAGTTTTGCAACTGGGGACTGAGCAATAACCAAAGCAATATAAAAAAAAGCAAGGGTTATTTACCACACTATCAACATTGTCAGAATTGTTTATAAAAATATTCTTCTCCTTATAAGCTGGGGTTAGTATAGGGCATTCAAATAAAAGATGACGAATTGAGATATTCTCCTGACATATACACGCTATGCCTCGTGAATATTTTGTATTCCATGTATTTAACCGTAATTTATGAATTAATCTGGCTAGATACCTTGGACATGATGGCAGAACGAATAATTTCTCATTAAGATGTTTCTTCCGCATATTCTTTTCCAATCGCTGGATTAATTCATGCGGAGAAAAATTTTTACGACTTTGTTGAAGGGTGTTTCAGAAATTGTACAAGCTCCCTGCTTTGCCAATTTGTCTGCTAATTCATCCCCTTTTAAGCCACAATGTGAAGGAACCCAGCAAAAATCAACTGCTATACCTCGGGAAAGTAAACAATGTAACAGATGCTTAATTTCAAAAAGAATATCAGTTCTAATTTTAGATTTCCAGTGCTTTAATGATTGTAAAACTGATTTTGAATCAACACAAAATAGCACACTATAAAATGATACTGGCGTGTCATATAAGATATAATTCAGAGCTTTCATAATTGCATATAGCTCTGATGTATAAATTGAAAATTCTCTGCCTAGATAGAAAGACTTTTGCACATTTAAGGATGGTATAGTGAATCCAGCACCACTGTCAGATGTTTCCATTACTGAACCATCTGTAAATATTTTTAAAATGATTTGGATAAGTCTTTTCGAGATGTTTTCGAACTTCATTTACTAGAATATTTACATTGTCATCTTTCTTCAAAGTAGTATATTCATCATCAATTTTTGCGTTGAGATGCTCCCATGGGGGCATTTGAGGAACAATAGGAACCTCCGAAATTGCATCAATATCAATATTACATTCGGACATAAGCTCACAAATGAAATTTCTAATTGGCTGTATGTATGATATATTTTTAGACCTTTTGGTGTATTCCTTGTTGGAATCCATAAGAATTTCATCAGTAACAGAGTTTTTTTTAGATAGGCCTCTTACAACGTATTTGGACACATCCAACGTTCGTTGTTCATTAAGAGGTAAAATGTTTGTCTCCTTATAGCATTTCATTGTGTTTGTGTGCACTGGAACACCCAAAGCTAATTTTAAAGCTTTACTATCTAAGCTTTGCAATTTCTTTAAAAGGTAGTTAGAGGCATAGAAGTATATTTCCTGTCCATATATTAATTTTGATCGAACTAACGATGCATATAAATGTAAAAGTGTGGTACAGTCTTGACCCCATGGTTGACAACATATAATTTTGAGCAAATTTAATCTTTTCCTAGCTTTATCTATCAAATTCCAATATGCTTTTTCCAGTTCAGCTTCGGTGTTAAAAACACTCCTAAGAACTTGACTGTTTGCTTATATTGTAGAACATTGTCATCAAGAATAGGGTGGGCAGAGCCTTTGGTTTTTCGCCATTATTAAAAAGCATACAAGTTTTCTCACCAGATAATTCAAGACCGTTCTCTTTCATGTAGCAGACAGACTGTCCAATTCTCCTTGATACATTGTCTGTACAAATTTTACTGCCCTTTTATTCAAGTGCTTCCTTAATGAAGTATTAATCCAAATGGCAATATCATCTGCATACTGCACTACATTGGTGGTTTTTGACAATGCCTTTGGGAGATCATGTATAAGGATCGTAAATAATAAAGGTGCAATAACAGAACCCTGAGGAATGCCCATATCTATTTTCCTGAATGATGAATATATTTTTCCAATTCGTGTACATATATTTCTTCCTTCTAGAAAGCTTTTTATATAATCATACATATTCCCAGAAATACCAATATTTTCAGTTTATACAATAATCGAGCATGCCAAACACGGTTGTATGCTTTCTTTACATCAAAGAATGTAGCTAGTGTACTTTTTCTGCGTGAAAATTGTTTTTTTTTTGTGATAAACCTCCTCCTGCCCTTTCTTTCCTTCCCTTTCCCTTTCCCTCGGTCTCTCCTTCTGCGCCTTCGTCGGCCTTTCTTGCCTTTCTTGCCCTTCTTGCGTCGGCGACGAGAGCGACCGCGACCCTTGTCTCGATGGCGGCGACAGTGGCAATGGCCGCTTTCGCCACCGACTCCGATGATGAATCGGTTGGAAGCGTTGGCGCGTTTGACCCGACTGGCCTTGACAGCCTTTATCAGCATCTTCTTCAGGTCGTTGTTGGAGGTCCGGTAGCCGCGCTGGCTCTCCAGGTACTTGCCGATGGCGGACAAGGTCGAGCCTCCCTTCTCGTGGAGATGAGCGATGGCTTTGACGATGCGAGCGACGGTAAGGGTGCGGGGTGGAGGGCGAGGAGGAACCTCACCCTCCTCCCGCAAGGGCTCCGCCATGATGGCTGGGGCTTCTTCGCCCGGCTGGATAGCAGCGGCAGCGGCGGCGGGCGGGCGGTCTCGAGAATGAGCTCTCGATTCTTTTAAGTTACAAAGAAGCTTAAGGCTTTTTTTTTTCTACTCCTGTGCGTAAGGTGAGGACATAACGAAATGTTACGAATTTATTTGTTTTTGCTAACTTTGGATTTGATACACACTAGGAATGAAAGTGTACTATTTGTTTGCAGAAAGAAAGAGGGAAATGTTTTGTTCTGTTGCCTCTCCCCCCTTGTCAAACCAACCAACCTACCCCCTCACTTCTTGCACTCACTTCTTGCAAACCACACACACACACACACACACACACACACACACACACACACACACACATACACACACACATACGCGCGCGCGCGCGCGCGAGCGCACACACACACACACACACACACACACACACACACACACACACACACACACACACACACACACACACTTACTCTCACTCTCACTTGTCGTGATGGACAATGCCAGGAAATGTGACAAGGAAGTAAAATGGACACGTGTGCATATTCATATGGGGTGTTTGGGCCATACTACGTACAGGGAACACAATTTGGAACAAAGTGAGGAGTAGTGCTGGATCAGGTCCAGAATCACCGATCCCCCTGACGGATGGGAGTGGTTCTGGAACAAAGGAGGATGTTGTTCTGGATCTGCTCCTTCGGTAGGGAACGGAGGGAGGGGGGGGGGGGGGGGGGGGGGAAGGAATTCGAGTTTAGGCACATGTTCTTTCTCATTCACCCGAGAGTGATTTTCGGAGAGAAGAGGATTTCTACACGTTATTAACGGGCCAACTGCCAAACTCGCCTTGTGAAAGGATTTAGAATGTTCAGAAGCGCGCGCGCGCGCGCAGCGAGCGAGTGTGTGTGGTGTGTGTGTGTGTGTGTGTGTGTGTGTGTGTGTGTGTGTGTGTGTGTGTGTGAGAGAGAGAGAGAGAGTGTGTGTGTGTGTGTGTGTGTGTGTGTGTGTGTGTGTGTGTGTATGTGTGTGTGTGGTGTGTGTGTGTTGGACTACGTGTAATACAATGTGTGTTTCAGCTGGCCGGGTGGCCTTCATGCGCTGAGAGACAATATATTATCTGACTGGCCTCCTTACGTTGAGAGACAATGTTTTTTTTTTTCTTTTTTTTTTCTTGTTTTGTTTTTGTTTTTTTTTTTTTTCCAGCTGGCCTTCATCCGCTGAGAGACAATACAAGTTTGGGTGGCCTCCATGTGCCTAAAAACAATAGGTCTTTATTTTTGCTGTCCATTATGCGCTTAGGGACAAAACATTTTTCGTCTGGCCTTCATGCGCCTAGAGACTACATGTGTTTTATTTGGCCATCATGCGCTGATAGACAATATCATTTATCTTAAAGAAATATCTGAAGTGGTATTAATTTCTCTCTACACGACAGCATTTATGTACTCCGTAGAGCCGCACTAAGATAGACCTAAACGGCATTCTCAAATCAGTGTCTTTTCCCGGTGGTGAATGACCTATTGCAGGAACGTCTGTAGGGAAAACAAATGATCAAAGGGAAATAGAGCAGCCAGCTACAAACGGGGTTGTCATATAGAAACATACTCTCTCTCCTCGTCTCCCGGCTCTCTGTCTCTCTCTCTCTCTTCTTACTCTCGCTCTCCATTCTTCCTCTCGGCCTGCTCTCTCTCCTCCCGCATCTCTCACTCTCTCTCTTCTCCTCTCACGTAGCGTTGCAGGCATACTTTTCAAGCGATAAAGCAAATGAGCCTTTTAGCCTTCAAACAATTATTTTACATTTTAACAAGCAAAATGTGTTTTTTGGTTTCCAGTTTCCTTTGTTCACGAGTATTCTGGTGCTTTCATACATTATATACATCTCTTTCCCTATCACCTAGATGCGGGGTGTATTTCTTTTTGGTAATGCATACCACATTTGACAGCTTTGGCTTTCACCTCGGAACTTATGTTCCTTTTTGCCTTTATAGTATGTGGGAGGTGGGGCACCGTGGGAACCGTCAGAGACATAAAGGTCGATGAATCAGCAGAGCGGTTCACCTGGCAATACAACCATAGTCTTATGCTGAGGTCACATTCCACTTCCCCACGGGATGGGAATGCTAGCCCGTCGCTAGGATTCCACAACAGCCATTGCGGAAAACCATTTAAACACAGGAAATGTTACGGCAACACGTTTTGTGTACCACGCTTTATCAAACCGCGTAAGGGCTTATTTGGTCATGTCGTGTGACACTTTAGTGGAATGAGTTTTCCACGCAGCCGCCATTACTCTGCTCACTCAGACCAGTCAAATTGAGAGAAGCTTGCCCGACAAAATATCCTCAATGACAGCCCCCTGTTCCAAAGTTTTATTAGAAGTATTAAACACACATACAGAGTAATACCCTCTCCCTTGAATTCCTGCTAGTGACTAGGAATGTTAGGCCATCTCAATATGGCTGTTCTGACTGCTAAAACTCCCAGTGTGATGTCACCTGGGAAGCAAATTGGTCAAAAAAGGTCCTAAAAGCCAACCAACCACCCCGTTAACTTACAGACAAACCACCTGTGCTGACACTTTTCTGAAATCTTAATAGTGCTGACGGGAAATCGTTTAGGACCATGAAACGATGTCAAGGGTCCCGAACTAAAGCCCACGATACATCATAGCTGAGGGTGCACCTTTGCGACAAATACGCGAGACAGAACTCCAGTCCGTATCCCTGTACATTGTCTAATCACTTGTTTGCTCCATTTCCTCCCGTCATTATGCACCAAATACTCTGAACCCCACATGAACTATTTTTATTCGGTTTCCACTCCAATAATAGGCAATTGTACAGACACCCATCACCGAAAGTCTGCCATTTGTTTAGGTTGGTGACAACCCCAACTACAGTTTCTATACGCCACCGACATATGATGGCCAACTTCTTAAGAACAACCACGTTGACGCCTGAAACACAAGACGTCTACCATCAGTAGTGTTTTCAGAGATTTCGACAGATCAGACATAGGCCCGCGGTAAATCTTCGCATTACGTCCTGCGCGACATGCCAAGCATGTCTTCATCAAGAAGAAATCTCCACAATCCTTTGGGCGTAAGCTACCTATTTTTTTTACTACCTCTTCATCAACCAAACCACTGCGCGCAGCCATGCAATCTCACTGCCTAGCACAATTTGTAGTTCGGTCTGTGGTGGTTAAAGCCGCTTACACGGAAAAATACCTGTGCGTACACAACACGATGTTAGGTCCACGTGAAACACATTTTCACTTTCGGGCCTGGCTCCGTCCACGGGAAATTCAGCTCAGAGGGAGCTGGACGAAACTTCCCAACCTGCTGCGGAAGTGGCAATGTTGTGCTTGCAACCTTCAAGTACATATTTCGGTGGTCCTGTCATGGCCTCGAACTAAAGAATTCACGAATCCTCAAACATAAGGATGTTCACGATGAACGATCACACAGCGTCGACGTATGTCATCCAACAGATCTACTAATGCGAGATTAAATCTGTTCAGAGTTCGTCCTCAGGGGGCGAACAATGAAGCAAGTGGTCCACTGAACAGTGAGGTCATAGGTGCTTACGAGGTTCGTATATGATAGTGATTCAAGGCTGTTATCTCTATGATTTTCTCTATTGCAACCTCCTAACGAGACCTATGCAAAACCGATGGGCCCAAAAATCGAGCACGCATGTGCCCGATCATTAGGACCCTCCGTGTCGTGTTCTGTATTTACTACAACCGAAGCTGCGAGTTAGCCTCAACGCAGAACGGTAATTTGCCCCCCGCAACGGACACCCCACGATGAATGAAGATAGGTATTGTCGCGTGACCCTCAGCGACAATCGGGCATTATTTCGCGCCATGGGACCCTGTGGCGCTTTGCCTCAGGGAACGCCGAGGTCAAGGAACGAGTTGACCTGCTGTTACAATGTCGACATGTGATAAACCACCCCGACATGTGTGCAATTGACTACTTTCAGCGTCCGTACAGCGCGCACACTCATTGCTACACAATTAATTCGTCAGGCATCATCTATTAAGCACGCTGAGCACCAGCCCCCATCACTATATGAGAGTGTCTCGCTATGGCAACGCAGTTCCTGGAAATGTCCCTGCACCGTGTTAAAAATCCTGGGACATCTCCCTTGTCCTCCACATCTCATCTTCAATCCTTGCTCTGACCATAATCAGGCATGCCATCCCCCATTGCATGGCGTAGACAGGCAGACAGGGACGTTGAATCACCGCGTAAACCTCCCTCAGGTGCTCTATCCGGCACAGGACTCAGTCGTGCCGCCACCCTCATTTTGGCGATTCTGATGTGAAACATCAGTTGCTATTAACGTTTATAGGTAAGCCCACGGACGAGGCTGAAAATACGGGAAATCCACGAACATATATTATTGACACTCTTTTTCCAATTCGACGTTCATCTCTTCTGATCATCTCCCAACCAATTGAAATCTCGTCTGACATACACACACCTTGTGTCATAGGCACATACACTGACCACTTATGGTAACATTCTCGAATGGTGTTCTACACACGGTGAGAACCTACGACCAGAACAGCGTGTCGCTCCGTAACATCTTACTCACCTGACACTCGTTTTACGAAATTACACACCAGGGTGTACGTTACATGTCGTCTCCGCTTCTCACCGCAACCGCCACGCAAATGAACTGAACTGCAATGGCGGTGTTGTCGCAGTAGCAAGGAGAGTGCCGACACACTCGTCCAAAAATCGCTCGTCCGGGCACCTGCGAAATGAAAATGTATGGGTGTGAAAAAGGGTCACATCCGTCATTACGTTTCCACCATGCCCCAAATAAAGCTCTATGGACTGAGGGAGTGGCCACGCCACGAATAAATGTTGTTGGTCAGCAGCACTTTGATCCGTCCTCCCTTACGGCATATTAGGCACAGTGTTGTTTTAATCAGATCCTGGTGGTCACATATAAGTGTCCTTCAAATGACGAAGACTTCTTCACACCCATTCAAGGAGTTGAAATTCTTTTGATTTTGTGCACCCTTACATTCCAGGGTTTCTTAAAAACTTTTCCATCTGTTTAATATATGCCTAATATAACAGAGTGCCTGTATCCGGTCATGCGTAAAAGATGTTTTTTTTTCTTAAACATTATAATATGCCACTACACCACACTTTCTTCATATTGGACAGTGTGGTGAATGGCACTGTATTGTCTCACACAAACGGCACTAACCTGTTCTTGACCATGGGATGCCTTCAGTGGTCAATTATTGAGAGAAACTCCAAGCATGTACCCTCTTCAAAAAATCCCTCTTGGTTTTGAGCATTTGTATCAACAAATTGGTTTCCAGTTATATTATGAAGGTGGACACTTAGCTTCGCTCTTAGTGTCGCACACGTAAGTCAGTGTGCCCATTGTCATGGGCTATCTGCTTCTTGTTAGCACCGGAATTCCACCGATTTGTGATAACCACATTAATGTTTTTTTGTAGCCCGTGACATGTTTTCTTTCATACTGTAACAGTGTGTGACCCTTGTGGATATCGCCGATTCAATATGGTCCATCTTACAAATATAACAACCGTCACACAACAACACTAACACACACACATACATCACACAAACAATACCATTCACCTCCCACATCTACACACATCATTCAGTTATCAAAGGTGCGGATTGTACATCTGCTGAATAGTCCCAGAACCCTCACACTGCGCACGACTTGAAGTTGATGGGTACAAGAAATACTCATTGACTAATTGAAAGAATTTAAGAAACAGGGTATAGTATGATCTACGAAATTAGACCAACGCCGCCATGTCAGACTCGGGTACCCATTCTTGTGCCATTATCCTCTGTGTGTGTATGTGTGTGTGTCACGTGTGGTGTGTGTGTGTGTGTGGGTCTGTGTGTGTGTGTGAGTGCCGTGCGTGCGTTTTTTTTTTTGTTTTTTTTCCTCGCGCGCGCGTGCGTAATTTGGGCTGGTGCCTCTGTGTGTGTTTGTGCTGTTGTGGTGTGTGTGTGTGTTGTGTGTGGGCAGAGAGAGAGAGAGCTGAGAGAGTTCCCCCGAGATTGAGTTTCTGGAGTAGGAGGAGAGAGAGACGAGATCGTAGTTCCTCGCGATACATGCGTCACATGCACGTGGTATTCAGTCAGTGAGTTGCCAGCGCCTTGCTGTCAGATACACGACCCCAAACCTACCGAGTGACTGGACTCTGTTGCATTGGTCGCAGGCGTTGAAGTCTCGGTGATCTAGGTTGTGTGGACAGGCGCTATATTTGCGGTCTGCCGCGCCCTGTTTCATACACGGGCCTCTTGATCGGCTTGCTTGATATATGCGGCCTGATTGTGCGTGATTCCGCCAGCTGAAGCCCGTTCTTAGCAGTCTCTGAAACTTTACCCCGGGGTGAGCCTGATCGACTGATTTACCACGCCAGGGACATCTTCTAGGGACAGCCTAGAAACCCCCCCCCCCCATCCCTAATTGGATTTATATATAGTACCGGGGATAGTGTGGCTAGAATGAATTTGACACCCAACCTATTTCCGCCACTCACCCTTCAGCCCCAGACATCAAATCTCGGGACTATGTGGAATATTCTCTTACCCCACTCCCCACCGTCAAACAAGACAAGGGTTATTCAGGGGTTCCCTCTGCTTTTCCCCAACAGCAACATCCGCTTTAAATTAATGCTAGCCTGCATATTTACACCTCTACCACCTTCCTCATACAGTCATTTCATCACCGACTCTTTCTCAATAGAGACCCCTATTATTCCCCAAGCACACACCCCACCCCCCCCTACCCCCCCCCCCCCCCACACCCCCACCACCCCCTTCCTCCCCCCCCCCCCCCACCAACCTGCGTTACATTTTAACGATTTACATCATAACATTTCTCGCAGCTAGGCGTTACACAAGTGGGTCAATATTCGGGTGTCTGTGAGTACCGCTCGGTGCCAGGCGTGGGCCAATAGAAAGACTTGCTAAAATGACACTTGGACAAATATTGTTTGTCCTTATCTGTGGACCCCCAAGTTGGTTTCGGGCGGTGCGGCCGGCTCGTAGCTTTGTCGTAACGATAATTGCTTATGTGACACATGTCATTGTGACCATAATTACACACTTGTTGCCTGTTTCATCCCAGTTTGCACCACCTCTTTGACACTTACTTTTACAGTATATTTAGGTGCCCCTATGACTACCTGCTCGTTACCCCTTCAGCTTGTACAATGACAGATGACTAGTGGTCAGTGCACTCCCACTACTGCCATTATGGAGTTAAATCGGAGATTCCTTAACCCATTATGTGAAACAGTATTACAAATTAGTCGCCTTTCCCGAGTTGCTTGTGTACTCTTGTAAAGTAGATCCTTGTGCGTCGGCCACGACACACTGGCATTATGACGTAAATATGGAGATGTAACTATTCAGGCTATATCATAGTTCACGTTTTTCATGTACCTCTGTACCTTGTAACAACTGCAGACCGACTAGTGGTTTCTCAGTGCCTACTGCCTTACTGGTCACTATGACCAGTATAAATCAGATTATTTGTGATCATTTACTTTGATCAAGTTATAATCAATGGTTACAACGCGTGGTTGTACTACCTGTCCCCAATGCCAGAAATCCAGCGGTCAGTGTATACAGAGGACATCGGTACTTAATTGCGCACAATAGAATTTTAACTCTTTTGAAATGCTCAATTGAGTGCTCCTGACCGTGCATGTGTAAATCGTGCATAATGTACCGATGGGGTGGAATCTGGGATTTGGCTGGTGTGAGGGGTGGGGGGGTGGGTCAGCTCAATACTAGGTGGTGGGGGGGGATGTGGAGGGTATTGTTCCAGATAGTTCTAGAATTGACCCCTGGCGGTAAAAATCACCCAGCTACGCCCAGATACCCAGCGGGTAATGTCTTTCAGGTGGGTGGGTGTGGGGGTATTTTAAAAAAATGGGCTATTACCCGGTTCTGAAGACCCTGTTTCCCGGCGTTGTATGCTTTTGGTTAGAGGCTCGCCTTTCCTCATCTGGTTTCGCCGCTTCATGAATCTTGGTAGTGTGGGGAGTGGTCCTGTGGGGCGCGGAGCCCCGTTAGCTTTCGCTCGTTTTTCGTACAGCATTGGTTCTTTGGGCATTACGTGACCATCAGCATGCTGAGAGTGGTGAATACCAATAGTTTACAGGAATCTACTGAGCTCATCGTCGCCCCCCCCCGTGAACAGGCTCCCCGTTATTCCCCATGGTGAGCCCGACATCTTTTTGGTTGTATGGTTCTTGTCTGGCTTAAATGGATTTGTCAGGTGTCTTCTGAGGCACAGACCCAGGCCTGGAAGGATTCACTTCTGCCGTTCTTATGCGGAATACTATGGTCGCGACTCTAGCGTGATGCTTGCATAAAGTTAAGCTGGTTCGCAATACAACGAGGTTTGTGCTTTGTCTCACTTTTCTCATAATTGTGTTTGATGTCTCCATTGGTGACCCCCTGTCCCAAGACTCTCCCGCTGTTCGGATCATCGCTGTTTTTTGCATTGCTCAATAAGCTGTTTGTTAAGCCAGTGTCCAGAGGGAGGCTTGGAGATGGTGGAGCCCAGATAATGAAAGACGTCGTTTTCACTTAGAGGAGGTGATCTGCTAGATGAAGTTTTGATGGAGTGTTGCATGAAGTGACTCTTGACCAGGGCACGTTTGTGGGTTTGTTTTGGTTGCTGTGCCTCGTTCGCTTTTCTTTTCCTTTCTTCTGCCTTTTTGTTTTTCTTTTGTGTGGGGGGTGGTGGTGTGTTTTCCCCCCTTTTTTTTTCTCATTCTTTTTCCTGTGTGTGTGTGATTACGTGTTGTCTCAGGTGACTATGAGCCCGAATTCGTTGGGTTCCTGGGCATCAAACGATTTATGAGGGGTATGAGCTTTATGTAATCGCTCGCTTTGGTGTGGGCTAGTTGGGGCACGATCTGCATAACTGATCTCATCATATGAGGAACATATCGGACGGCGATTTTGTGGCTGAAGAGGCTTCGTCTTTAGGCTGTGGTGAGTGTGAGGAAGTGTCTGTCTGTCAAGGCTTTTTTCCTTTGTCCCGGAAGGTGTCATGTTTAGCCCTAGGAAAGAAGATGCCAGAATTAAGTTGTGGGAGCGAGCTTACGCCCTGTGTTTGGACATATTCACCTTGTTTTGGAATTGGGGACTGTATTAGCACCGTAGCCAATGCGACAACGTGCACATTCACGGTTGTCATGGACAGGACATGCATCAGAAGTAGGAGCTTGCAGGGACATACAGTTAGTGTATGTAGTGTGAAGACGGTGTTGGACTATTGACACATTTTGATATGCCCTTGGTAATGTCGCACGAATGGCTGATGAACAACAGCCTCCGTGGACTGATTGCGGCAGCTCTTGTAGCTGACTTAAGGAGGAAATATATGCCCCAGATTACGTCCGACATCCCAGGTGTGTTGTGTGGTGGTGTAGTGTGGGGTTTTTTGTGTGTGTGGTGGGTGCCCTGTGTGTGGGTTTTTGTTCCATCTTGTTTTGCGCTGTCTGAAGGAGACCTGTAGCGCCTTGAGCCATAAGTTTTTGATCGAATCGTTGCACATGTCCATGATGTTGTCTCTGCAGGGCTCTTCATGCTTTTGTGCAGTAGGCTAAGTTCTGCATTGTCAGCAAAGAACGGTTTTCTCCTGGTGCAGGTAGAGGGACAACCCTTGGTTTTGCGTCATCACCAGTGGAGACCGAGGTTCTCGAACACTTTGCCTGCCCCATCAAAAGCGTGTGTTGTGTGTTGCTCTACTACGCGTAGCATTTCCACCTCTTGCATGGACCTGAAGGCGTTTCCCCTTGTCGTACTTTCAGAAGCAGGAGAACAAAAGATGCCGACACCCAAGTCTAACGGTACGCGATTAACACAGCTGTTTACTGCGCCTTGTGATGGCGGAGGCGTTCTGCGCATGACACGTATACTGTTTCTGCTTACTCTTCATGTCATTTAACTGGAAGCGGTAACCCCACCACATGCTGCTGCCCAGCTTGAGGCAGGACAGTGATCCTTCTTACGGGTGCATGAAACGACGCGTTGCTTTCATTTGGTGACAAGGTCGAAAGCCTCATTTTGGTTTGTTTTCTCTTCTTTTTTATCGTAGAATGTTAGATTACACGTGCTTCCCTGCTCTCTGCACGTTTCTTTGAAGTGGTGCAAGTTGATTGAAACCCTCATCGTCGTTCAGTAGTTGAACTGTGCCTGCACCTGAAGCCGTACTGGGACTGTCTGTGGTAATTGAGCAGCCACAGTGTCTGGAGACTGTGGTGAGGAGAATGCGAGCGAATTACTTCCCTAAAACCATCAGGAGGGAGATCCTCGCAGCTTTGTTGCCTTCACTGTTGGTCACATTATTCTGCTGCCATACTGAGAGTCACAAGGACGGTAACATGATGTTCTGGGGGACCTGCATACTTACAGACAGCTAAAGAGTAGTAAAGGGCCTGCAACCAGCACCTGACTTACTTCCTGAAAGCACTTCAGGTGGAATGTGGTAACTTCCCGGCGCCCACAAGGGGCGAGCATCTTGTAGATGGCTCCTGACGCGTTTCACAAGGTTTCGCGCACCTGGTCCAGTTCTCTCACAAAAACGGAGCATGGTTATAGAAGGGCTTCCAACGGCCCCCTTTTGCCAGCCCTTTTTTTTGCTGCGTTTCAGGACTTACTGGTTCCGAAGTAGAGCTAATGAGTGTGTTTGACCCCCATCGTCCTATGTGTTGCATTCACATTGTCTTGCGGATTGTTCGCGCATGTTGAAGATTCATTTTGAGGAGTTAAGTTCTTTTCACTTCTGGTCCTGCCTTCGAGCCCTTTATCACAAATACAAGCACTCATTGCTCGCCTAGTCGGCGACCCCGCTGGATTTTTGTCTTGCACAGTTTGCCGCAGTACGTCACTGGCATCATGGTTTGCGACATTCTGTTTACGGCCCCGCAGTTTGCTGCGCGAGTCGTCTTATCTCTGGGTGGCCGTATTTTTCTTGTATTGCCAGTTTAGCAGAATCTTTAGTGCTTGGATTCATGACCGGATCCATTTCAGAGAGGTTGGCATTCAACCAGTTCTGGTTCTTGCCAACCTCTTGTGGCAAAGGCTGAGTTAGGGTGGCCGCATCGTCTAGACCAAAGCATATCTGGTGGGTCGTCAATCTTGCTGTGGATCCTGTCTTGGTCCAAGTCATGCAGTGTCTCCTTCGCACATAGCAGCCTACCAAATCACTGTCTACGATAGGGGCTCTCTGTCCGCTGCAACGTTGATTGTAGGCCGCACTGATTTTTTTACTTTGGAGCGTTTTGAACTTCGTTCTCTTTTTTGTTCGGTTGTATCCTCACTTGCGACATACGTGGGCCCCTTCTCTTCCGTGATGGTTTTTGTCGCACGTCCGCGCTGCCTGGTAGCTTTCGCTTGCCAGGACCGTGTTTCACCAGCTGAGCATCCTTGACCCCCACAAGATGACCGTGTTGCCAGTAATGATTGACTCGGGGTGTTCTCCAGCGCACTTTGTGTTGGGGCTGGACTGGAAGAAGGTGTGTTTGTAATGCAAAGGCTGTGGTATGAGCACAGCTGCTAGCAACCTCTGTCTACCTGTCATGAAACTTCCGATCGCGAATGCGTTGGACCGATGTTCAAAATTGCCATCGTCTGGTGATCAGATCCAACCAGGTGTTGAAGTCTCCAGAAGGACAGCCGCTTCAGTTTTCGGGGGGGGGGGGGGGGATACCCTGCCAATCTGGATGTCGAGGTAAGCTCGTAGAATGGTCGTGGTCCTGGTGTCTTGCTGAATATCTACTCAGAGTAGGGAGCATGAACTGTTAATGATGTTGACAAAACCTGCATTCTGTAGCATAGCAGCCTGACGAGGATTATTCTGTGGCCCTCTGTTGAGGGTTCCACTGATGCCAGAATGCGGTTTCTTTACCGCAAAGCTAACTCCATGTATTCATGTTCAATGGGTCTTCCATTCCCTTTTCCAGAAAAAAAGTGTTGTTGTTCTCCTTGACGAGAGCCACTAGAGGGTATCCTGGTATGTGCTGTGTGTTGTGTGTGTGTGTGGCGTGGTGTGTGTGTGGTGTGTACTGTGTGTGTGTGTGTCTTTTTTTTTTTTTTTTTTTTTTTTTATTTTTTTTTCCTAGTGCTTCAAATGCTCACGATGAGCGTTGTTCAGCTTCCTGCCTATGATAGCAGTCTTAACTGGAGTCTCTTACCTGTACAAGGTCGTCTCGCATTCCGGATGCAATATGGTTCTCACATTCCAGACTTGCACATTTACGAAATGCTTGGGTTTGGTTTTCTTCAATTGCCTGGTGCGATGTTTCCGTCTATGGCTTATTGCTATACCCTGAACGATTTGAGCTCTCATGAGCAACCCTTGACGCAGGCAGACGTTGGCGAGTTCCCCCTTTCGCTAGCACCTTAGCTGGCAGGCGGATTCTTTCGCCACACGCCCTAACTGCTTGGTGTGGTAGCTGACAGTGGGACACCGATGATCCCTCCCACCGTCGGAGCAACCGTGGCATTATACACTACGCCGTAGAGCTGCTAGATATATAATCCTTCACTGTTTGATATTAACGTTTGTTGGGTTTTCACCTTAACCCCCATTAATTTTCTTACCTGCATGTTGAAGCCCTGGATTTCGTGACCTCTCCAGGATGTAAGCCTGGGCGGCGAACTAGTGAGATGCTGGTGCCCTGCTCAGTATATACCCTCCGGCCTCGCCAGTAGGCTCCAATAGCGAGTGCAGGCCGCACGGGTTTTGGCAATGGTCTGTTGCTGCAATGGACTGTGCCAGAACGAAGTCAGACAGTTGGGGGGGGCGGGGGGGGGGGGGGGACCGTTCCAAACCACTTAGGGGCCTCTACTATCAGATTTTCTCTCGGGTTTACCTGTACGTCTTCCCTACTTTTATTTGAGGGTGTACACAAGACCAGTGGAGCCATCAGCCAATGGCTGGGGCAGGATGCTAGACTGCTGGGGCGTCCATGACCCAGGCCCTTCGCGCCTCCCAGTCGGTCCAGCAACTCCTAGGCACTCAGGGTTTTTAGCATCAGACTTGTTGTCTTGTTAGATGAGGGCTCCAGGCTGCCAGGTTCCTAAGCCACACGGCGTTTTGGCAAAAGACGGATTCCTGCTCCCTAGGACGGTCACAACCACACGGGTTGCAGGGTCAGCCCAATCCGCAGTTATTTACGCCCCCGGGTATTACTCGCGTCCGCGCCCAAGACACATTTTTAGCAAGCTTTGTGGAATAAAGGCTGACGCCATGGAAGGCAGTGCCTTTGATCACGGTATTGTAGGAGACTTCTGGCCATTACCCAACTAGTCCTCGACAGATGGGAACACAAGCCAGTCGGTCTACGCAGCGTCACTACACCTGGAACAGGATTGAGGTGATTCGGTTGAACATCGCTTTTCTAGTGAGTGGGCGTACAGCACAGACCCTCACGTCCCCTTTTTCCTCTTTGGCGGGGGCACCACCTGACACATCAAAGCACAACCAAACGACTTTATGTTTAAAATAAACAAAAGACAGACCTTATCATTCAAACTTCACGTCACTACTACAAGTTGCGCGCCCCCCCACGCGTAGTACTATACTGACTATCATAAAATCTCTTTTCTGTGATTGAGCAGGCAAGTTTTCTGCGCACACCCACAATAGTACAGTGCTCAACACAGACGTCTCATGCACTTGGACCGCGTCCGGACCCTAAAACCCACAATAGCACACAAAAGAAACCCACCAGAAGTATGTGTGGTGGAATCTTCTCGCGTGGTCGTCTATAATCCACAACAAGACACG
>JADBJO010011539.1:59939-64154 GCA_016801955.1 Conus betulinus | reverse complement strand
GACAGACACGAAGAAAACGCACAGTAAACAATAGATAACTTTTAAGATGAGAGCATGGTATACTTATAAATGCAGTGCACCAAGACTATTATAAATAAAGAAATATGGACACAGAGCAAACTTTCACACACAACATACATAGTAATTATTTGATTTTCAAATATACTCAGTTATTTGGCGGTTTCTGATTTCTTAGTTTAAATGATTTGGACAGAAATAGAGCCAGTGGCACACACATCCTTGAATTTGATAATAATAAATAAGTTTGAAAGAATTTGGATGTATATAAATATTTGCGAGAAATATATCTCTCCCGCAATAGTTTATACTTGGGACAAACTAATGTAAAGTGAAGTTCCGTTTCAAGTTTGTTGGGACAAAATGGGCATGTTTTCTTGGCTTCTCGAATGTCTTAACTTGTGAGGTTTAAGTTGGAAAACACCAAGCCGAAGTCTGGTTAGGTGTTTTCTAAATGCGTGATTTTTTTAATCTCCACTAGTTAACCAGGAATACTTTATAGTTGACGAAATGTGGAATAAAGTTCGTATCTTTCTTTGCATTGTAACAAAGCGTCTATATCTTGGAGATGAAAGTCATAAAGCCCTTGTTTAAAAATGGATGTAAACTATTTTACATTTTCTACTCCTTGATTCTCCCACACAAATCCAAACCCATACCTAAACAATGTAATGCAAATCTTGCTTACCAAATTTGTCTTACTTTGACATTGCATTGTGTACAGCATTTTGTATGATTTCCTCGTAATACAATATTTCTCCATGTTTGTTAGTCTTAACCAGTGCTTAATAGTTTTAGTAAAAGTAGTAATTGTATGTAAAGCGGCTATCTGTTAGCTTCATAATACGCGAGTGGATTGCGTGTTTGTATGCTAATATTCAATCAACGTTTTATGGCAAGAAGATGTACTCTGTCAATAGGGCTGTGATCTCCAGTCAACCCCCAAACTTCCGCACCATATGTCAGAATAGGATGTACTTGAGTGTCAAATATCTTAAAGAAAATCTTAGGACAATTTTCGCCTATAGACCAGAGAAATCTAAAGATACTGAAAACACGTTTGTTTGTTTTTTTTTGTTTTTTTTTTTTTTCTTTTTTTGCTTTACGAGCCATTTTCCGTAGAACCATTTTTCTCTTGCAGCAAGGTAACCCCCTTTCCTAAATACTACCATTTTTCATTATCGACTGTAAGACCTAGTCTATCTGCCATACTTCATAGAATGTTCAGTTGGTGCTGGAGCCCGATAACAGTGGTAGAAAGGAGGACAGCATCATCAGCAAATAACAAAACCAGAATCTGCATCAAATCAGGTGTCAATCTTACCCCATGTCTATTATGTTGTGTTATATCATTTGCAAGCTCCTTGATAAAAAAGCAAATAAAATAGGACTACAGTTATCGCCTTGTTTCAGTCCTCTAGGACACATAAATGTTTCTGAAAGACCACCGTTAGTTCTGACCCTAGCTTTAACTGTTTCATACATACTTTGAATAGCTTTGAACATTTTCCCTTGATACCATTTTTACGGAGTATAAGCCAAAGATGGTTTCTGTCTATGAGATCAAAGGCTTTCCTAAAATCAATGAAAGCTGCATATAATTTTGTTTGTGTTAGCTGAAAATTGCTTCTGAACTAGTGCAAGTAGAGTAAATAATGTGGTCGACTGTACTGTAATTCTTTCTAAACCCTGCCTGCGTTTCACTCAACAAATATTTTTCCTCTGCCCAATTTGTCAATCTCTTATTAAGTATGACTGTGAACATTTTGCTGCTGATATTCAACAGCGAAATACCCCGGTAGTTGTCAGGGGAATTAATGTCTCCTTTTTATGTAATGGCTGTATAACTGATTCTGACCAATTTTGGGAAAATATACCTGAATCCAAAAGTTTGCTGAAGAGCTTAGTCAGGAACAAAATGACCTGAGGAGAAGAGTTTTTATAAAAACTCACTGCTGAAGCCATCTGGTCCTGATGCTTTTCCATTCTTTAGTGCTTTCACGGCATTATATACTTCTAGTCTGATATTTCTAAATCTATAGTGGAACAATCTGTTTCACAAACAGATTGAGTATCAAAAACTTCGTTAGAAAATGGACCATTACTATTTAGTTTATCATTTTGTATAGATGCGTCATTAAATACTTTTTTTTTAAGTGGTCATACCAATCTTCACTTGAAATAGTACAGGTTGTTAATCTGTTGTTAATACATCTTTTTATGGTACCCCAAAAATGTTTTAGGATCAGTACTATTGCATTCAAGCGTTACAAGAACATTTTGTTTATCTTCTATCTGTTTACTTTTTATAAACAATTTGTATTCGCCCCTAAGTACGTCTGCATCGTATGAATCCACACATTTATTCAAATTTCTCAGGGACTGACGAAGTGCTGTTCGTTTATCCCTGCATTCCTTATCGAACCAAGTACAATTACTTGTTTTCCCCAATACTATCTTTTTCTCGTACACTGCCCAGCCTCAGCAATACCTGTTTAATTTTTTCTACGGCTGCATTGATATCAATGTTAATCAATTCAGCTGCTTGTGTGAAAATTAATGAAATTTCAGTTGATAACAGTGCTTGCCTATATTCATTCTCAAGCTCTTGATTCCAAACATACTTTTCAATAATAGTTTTTTCTAACTTTTCACAAGTTTTTACTGGCTGCTTTTGAACATTAAGGGTTAGTTTCATGGGCATATGTTTGGATTCAATTCTTGAGATAACTTGTAAACATGAGGCATATTCAAAGATAGACCGAGAAATAAGGAAATAATCGATCACACTTGATCCATTGTGAGCAATGTTTGTATATGCCCCACAACGGTCTCCTGGTAACAGACCATTCAATATAACAAGAGAAAATTGTTCGCATAACAAAAATAGACAACGACCGATGTCGTTTGTTCAAGAGTCCTTCGATTTCTGTTGGTACTCCTTTTCAGGCAGTACATTTTCGTCATTCTTATCATCATCATTAACATCATATGGCAAAGAAAGCTCTTTTGCGTTTGCATCAGCAGTCTTAGCATAAGTCACCTATAAGCATAAGGGGACATTCCCCAATCAATTCATAAACATCAAATGTACGCTGCTCTAGTAAATTAATTCCATTCTCGATTTCTGTGTCAACATAATAGACGCTATGGGCAGGAGGAACATACATACCTATCATTACACATTCGTTTCGTAAATTTGGCAGAAGCTTTGAAATCTTGAGCACGATGCAGCTGTCGTATTCAACTTGAATTTGTTGTACTAAACTAGAATACATGTTCTTTACTAACATGATAGCACCGCCAGAGAGGCGAGCTGTGGGGCTGTCGGATACACTCACGCCTGGGGGGACAAACACATCAAAAGCAGGAAATACATGAGATGGAAAGCTGGATGAAAATGTTTCTGTAAGAAAAACAATATCATAATTTGACAAGAATTGTCTAATGTCAGGCTGATAGATGGTATTTAGTCCTTCTATGTTATATGTTAAAAAGTATACACTATGACCATGTATGTTCGGTTGTTTGGGTTGGCCTTCAGAGGCAGGGTTGATGACATGGGCAGGGTCGTATCCCTAGGTTGTTGGAGGCTGAGCTCCCGATTCCGTTCGGGCGGAGCTAGTTTTGGCATGTGGAAATAACTCTGTGACATGCGGGTGCCTTCCTTGCTGTTGTGTTGCCTGAGCTTGTTTTTGCCTAGTTTTGCTTCTGGTCAGCCTACTTTTTACTGTAGGGGTCTGTCCAAGGATCAGCAAGCTGTTTGGCGTAACTTTGACTGCTATCTGTATGGGGTCTCTCTTCTGCTGGCTTGCCTGGCGTTGGTGAAATCTGAAACTTGTGTTTTTGCCATTGGTGTACTTTGAAGGTATATTGGGTTAGTGGGGATTTGCTTACAGCATCTTGCGCTGAGGGGTCCTTGGGTACGGTTGCTACTCTTATATCACTGGCTGCCTGGGATGAATTACTGGGTAGATTTCCTTCTACACAAGTTTGGTTAGTCCCATCGACTGGGCAGGGCACAGGGGACACTGTGTGGCTGTGTACTTTACTGGGAGTGGGTGTGTCCTCTCTGGTTGTTGGCTGTACGTCAGCAAACACTGGATGGTTTCTGTCCTCAATACTGTGGGGAGGGCTTCCAAGCAGAGACTCATCACTGCTGTTTGAGGTTGGTACAGCCTAATGCCCCGTGCATCC
>JADBJO010011539.1:37439-52439 GCA_016801955.1 Conus betulinus | reverse complement strand
ACGCTACTTGTTCGTCATTAAAAAAAATTCAATTCTTATTGACACTAATATTAACTTTCTTGGGGGCAGATATTTCTAACATTTTGTGGATAACAAAGCTATGAATAAACCAGCAGGAATACAGTTTTCACATGAAACAGAATAAAAACATAATGCTCATTAACATAAAATAAAACAGACAAATGGTTTGAAAAAAAAAAAAAGATTTATCATGCTAGTATGGATAATGATTAAGATACAAAGAACACAATCTAAAAGCTATTCAAATAAGTGAAAATGAACAGAAACAAAGCAGTACACAAGAATTGGACATCGCTCACAATCATGACATGTTATCAAATTATGATTCTGATGTGGACGAAAAGACAAACAATGGAACATGGAAGGACATACAGAGAGAGAGAGAGAGAGAGAGAGAGAGAGAGAGAGAGAGAGAGAGAGAGAGAGAGATGATGATGATGATGATGATGATGATGATGATGATGATAATCTTCATTTCCAAAGGTAACAGATAAAGCAGACACATGCTGGTGCATCCGGCCCTTGCCCCACTGAGGGACTAACTAAGCATGACCAGCGATCAAAACTTGCAAGACTTTTAACAAAGACACATGTCTTCATAAATACATAAAATAAAAAAAAAAAATGATGAGTTGTTCCTCCATTAACATTAGAGCGTAGATGAATTTAAAGATGAAAAGCGAATGAACAACTAAGAAGAATAAAGAAATTGATTACAAAGAAGAAAAAACTCAGCACACACAGACATAGACTAAAACCATCCTCCTATCAGTTATCGGAGAGAGAGGTAAGGTCAGGTAATGTTGCTTATAGCCCAGCCGCCGACCGCAGAGGGTCGTATAGGTTCGTATCAGGGCTGTCACCACGGGAAAAAAAATCAACCCTTTAAAGGAGAGCGTGGTAGTGTTGAGAAAGGGACAGCATTTGCACTTTTGTCTGTCACAGCAGCTGTTGTCCAGGGAGTAGTAGTGGTTTCTGGGGGGCTGTGAGTTCTTTGAAGGTCTTGCTAGAACCACTACTCCCTGGGCAACAGCTGCTGTGACAGACAAAATGCTGTCCCTTTGTCAACACTACCACGCTCACCTTCAAAAGGCCCTCAGGACGCCATTTCACCATGAGGAGCAGTTTCATCTGCCAAACCAGTGCTTTGGTAAACGTAGTCCACTGCAGCCTGGGCGGTCGCGTCTACGTAGGCGAGACATGCCGCACACTGGGAAGAAACGCTGCAAAGAGCACAGGGACAGCATCCTCCAGAAAAAGCAAATCCCTGTGGCTGTACACTTCAACACCGATCCCCACAGCATAACCCACTTCTCTATCAGTGGTCTGGCGCAACAGCACTGGTGACTCCTTCAAGAGTAAACATGGAGAAACAGATCATCCACCATCTCGGTACTACACAGCACCAGATGGCCTCAGCATCAAAGACTAAACCAAATCACAGCAGCTTCCCCCCGTCCCCACCTTTTTCCCCTTTCCCCCCCCCCCCCCCCCCCCCCCCCCCCCCCCCCCCCCCCCCCCCGTTTTTCCTCTTCCCCCCCACCACCCTTCCCTCTCACTATTTACGTTCACATGCATTACGTCAGGATGCAGTGATGATGAAATTCTGATCTTTACGTCATTGCTTTGAAGACTCTACGAGTCGAAGTACTCAATTACTCATCTCTCCAGTGGGTTCGTAGTTTTTTCCTCCGTTGTTTTGTTATCCGGTTTCAAAAGAACCTGGGCAGTCTAACTTCTTTTATATCACATGACAATAATAGCTGTAGTATTAATATTGGTTATAAACATGACAACATGACATAATAGTTGTAGTATTAATAATGGCTAAACACAGAAGGAGAGGGGCTGGAGGGTATTAAAACAACAGGGTTTGTTTGTTTGTTGTATGTTTTTTGTTTAATAGTATGATATAATAGTGATACAAGTAATTATGATAGATTAATGATAATGCTTAGTGGCAAGGTACAGAAATGATCAAAATTAAGAAAAAAAGAAAGAATAACCAACCCACCCTGGACACACAAACACACACACACACACGCGCGCGCGCGCGCGCGCGCGCGCACGCACACACACACAGACACACGTTTTTTTCCCTCTCACAACAACCTCGCAAAAATACTCCACTGATACGCCCGAATCACTTAAAAATAAAGCTTTCGAAATTTCGTCTATTTGTTTCATAATGCATAATATATACACTTCAGAAATATCGTCTATCTGTTACACAGTGTATTTTAGAAGCCCCGCCTATCTGTTACATATTATACGTTTGATCCATTTAGAAGCCTCATTTATCTGTTACATAATACATATTGGCACGCACCATAGAGATTTCATCTAGATACCAGATGATACATAAATTATTTATTTCAGAAACTTCATCTGTGTTACGCAATACATATCTGTATCCACTTAAGAAACATCATCAATCTCTCGCATAACAAATCTATATCCATTTCACAAATCCAGTCTATCGGTAACATAATACATATGTGTTCATTTTAGAAACCTCATCTATCTCTCACATAACAAATCTATATCCATTTCACAAATCCAGTCTATCGGTAACATCATGCATATGTGTGTTCATTTTAGAAACCTCATCTATCTCTCACATAACAAATCTATATCCATTTCACAAATCCAATCTATCGGTAACATCATGCATATCTGTGTTCATTTTAGAAACCTCATCTATCTCTCACATACAAATCTATATCCATTTCACAAATCCAATCTATCGGTAACATCATGCATATCTGTGTTCATTTTAGAAACCTCATCTATCTCTCACATAACACACCTGTATTCACTTTGCACACCTCATCTATCTCTCACATAACACACCTGTATTCACTGTGGACACCTCATCTATCTCTCATATAACACACCTGTATTCACTTTGCACACCTCATCTATCTCTCACATAACACACCTGTATTCACTGTGCACACCTCATCTATCTCTCACATAACACACCTGTATTCACTGTGGACACCTCATCTATCTCTCACATAACACGCCTGTATTCACTGTGCACACCTCATCTATCTCTCACATAACACGCCTGTATTCACTGTGCACACCTCATCTATCTCTCATATAACACGCCTGTATTCACTGTGGACACCTCATCTATCTCTCACATAACACGCCTGTATTCACTTTGCACACAATCATCTATCTCTCATATAACACACCTGTATTCACTGTGCACACCTCATCTATCTCTCACATAACACACCTGTATTTCACTGTGGACACCTCATCTATCTCTCACATAACACACCTGTATTCACTGTGCACACCTCATCTATCTCTCACATAACACACCTGTATTCACTGTGGACACCTCATCTATCTCTCACATAACACACCTGTATTCACTGTGCACACCTCATCTATCTCTCACATAACACACCTGTATTCACTGTGCACACCTCATCTATCTCTCACATAACACACCTGTATTCACTGTGGACACCCCCTCCCATCTCTTACCTAATATATATATATATATATATATATCTTAGGATGCTGACTCTGAGTGTCCTTTCTGGTCATCACACTGTGCCCCTTGTGTTGGTTTTTCAGACTGCAGCATGGCCAGCAACCAGCCACAGGTATGTGTGTGTGTGTGTGTGTGTGTGTGTGTGTGTGTGTGTGTGTGTGTGTGTGATTTCGTGTTGTTGTTCTTGCTCTTCTTGTTGTGTTATATGTATGGGCATGCGTTTATGTACATTTGCTCTCTCTCTCTCTCTCTCTCTCTCTCTCTCTCTCTCTCTCTCTCTCTCTCTCTCTCTGAGAGACTCTGTCTGTCTGTCTGTCTGTCTGTCTCTCTCTCTCTCTCTCTGAGACTGTGTGTGTGTGTGTGTGTGAGTGTGTGTGTGTGTGTGTGTGTGTGTGTGTGTGTGTGTGTGCTGTTTTGTATTGTTGTACTTGTTGTGCAGGCATGTGTTTGTGTGCATGTCATGTACTCTCTCTCTCTCTCTCTCTCTCTCTCTCTCTCTCTCTCTCTCTCTCTCTCTCTCTCTCATGGAAGTTGCTTGACAAGCAGTCATATTGAGCAGATGTGATTTCTCCATTGCTCCCTTTCGTGCGAGTGTCCCTAGACTGTTTTTGGAACTTTGTGTAACGTCACATCCCGCAAGCTATGCCGTCGGCTTCCTCGGATTTCCGACATGTTTGTGGTGGTTTTTGTGCGGACGTTTTGGAACATTATGATTCAAAGGGAAGTGTCACTCAGGAAGAAGATGATGCGAGTCACACACCTGAAGGACAGGTCATGCGGCGTTTTGATGAGGTGTATGCTGACCTACCAGTGTTTGAATGTACTCCTTATTCGATGTGGTGACACGATTTGAACCCCGAACTCACTGAGAAACCCACCACTCAAACCCAGGGCTAGGATCTCTGCCAGACGTGACTGAGCACAAGCAGGGAGAGAGCCTCTTCAGCAAATAGCGGAGTTCTTACAACTCCCGTTGAATCGCCTGCTACAACCCCACTGTTAACTCTACCCTGGCTGATCTCATGACGAGGTTGAACGGAGTGGACACTGTTAACTCTACCCTGGCTGATCTCATGACGAGGTTGAACAGAGTGGACACTGTTAACTCTACCCTGGCTGATCTCATGACGAGGTTGAACAGAGTGGACACTGTTAACTCTACCCTGGCTGATCTCATGACGAGGTTGAACGGAGTGGACACACTGTTAACTCTACCCTGGCTGATCTCATGACGAGGTTAAACGGAATGGACGTCTCCATGACTTCCCAGCTGGACGGGGTTGTGTCTGACATTGCAGCCATCAAGCAGAATTTTGGTGTTCTACAGGAGGAGATGGAGGTGTTGAGACAGGAGGTGGACTCATTATGCAGAGAAAACATGACATTGAAAGATGACAGGGACGATTTGTGTGCTCGTGTTCCAAACTTGGAGAAAAAGACGGACGATCTGGAAGGAAGATCAAAGAGAAATTACCTGATGGTCACACAACGGTCTCTACATACACACTCACATGCAAAGACAATCATACGCCCCGCACACTACCACAAATCTGACTCCCTTTCTTTGAATAAAACAAATCAGCATACCACTTTAAGTTTTTCCCGAAATTAATGTTTCTTTCTTTCTTTTTGCGCCTAACTTCTTTTGGCGTGTGGGGGCTTTAATTTCAGCTCTTTTTCTTTGGCCAGTATGTAATTTATTCCACAATATTCCACCAAACGAAAAAAAAAAAAAAAACATCTAACATTATTTTTGATGCACACATTCGTTTCACTTTTTTTTTTTTTTTTTTTTTTTTTTTTGGGGGGGGGGGGGGGGGGGGGGGGCACACAGATGCTGAATCCGCCCCACACAAACAAATCACTATGAGTTTCACGAACCCCAAAAACGCCCTGGGTCTTTCCGTCATTTTTCTCTTCTCTTTTTTTTTCTTTTTTTTCTTTTTTTTTTTTTTTTTTTTTTTTTTTTTTGCTCAGAAGAGAATCGGAATGTTTTTGGGCAGTGGACATTACGTTAAGGGCTGAAAGGAGGCGGTCAGGGTTCCAGATACAGGGTGCTTGCCGTAGCAAACCAAGACATTATGTTAATGAAATAACATCACAGGATGCACATCTTACCCATCCAATGTGTGTTCGGGGTAGAATTTGGAAATAATTCCGATCCCAACCAAAACGATTTAGAATTCAAGAGAGCGACTAAGCTTGTATCTAAAATTATCAAACATGTTTACACATCCCATACTCACCCTAGAATCAACCATAAACTCTTTCTTTTAAGCTCTGCTTTCTTCTTTTCTCTTTCTCTTCTTTGTCTTCTGCCTCTGACAAAAGTGCCAGGCAATTTCTTTTTTTCTCTCTCCAAGAGCACAAATTACAACTAGAAAAAAAAAAAACGACCGATGAGGAGCAAGCACCCTGTAAAGATGAGTTTTCCAACGCGAGTTCAAACAATTTTTTTCTCACATGGTGCATGACACTGATTTTATACGAAATGAAGAAGGAAGGGGGGGGGGTGGGGGGTGGGTGGGGTGGGGGGGGGGTTCTGGTGGAGACGACCAGTGCTACCCTTGAGCGTCAGTTGAAAGCACGTCTTTCTGTTAAACAAGCGGTTCGTTCTGCCAGACAGTGTGGAGACGGATCATGTGCCCCACCTTAGCAGCAAGCCTGATTCCCCAGTGATTGCCAGACTAACAGTTTACAACAAGCCTGATTTCCCAGTGATTGCCGGACTAACATTTTACAAGGATTCCCCAGAGAGAATTTTGAAGGAAAAGACAAAACTGAAGGGAGTTAAATAGGCGTGGACTTTTCAGTGTGTGTGCGTGAGGTCAGGATTTATTGACTGTTTTCACAAAAACAAAAAGCGCAGAAGTAAGAGGGTGTCTACGGTGTATGATCATCTGATTATTGAGGGGAGAAAAAGTACTGTCTGTCTGCTGATGATGGGCCAGTCTGGTGGAAATGAAATGTGAGGGGTGTGTCCGGAAATTTTGCATTGAGCATTAAGGGGAAATGGTGAATGAGTCTGAATATATGAATGAATGTGACTGTGGGGAAAAAGTCTGAATGTGTGTGTTGTGTGAGAGAATAATGCAATGGGTATGGGTAAGGTATGTAAGGAAAACCACAATGTTGTGAACGATTATTGTCAAAATGATTTGTTTGTACGATGGGGACTGGGGAGGACAGGAGGGAGGGGGGGGTCCAGTTGGAATCGTAATGATTGTGGTATTGCGTCAGAATCCCGTGATTTCTATGACGTCACAGCGCAGGCTTTGGAGGGAAGGTCACGAAAGGGGAAAGACGATAATTCTAAATTTTAGACGGGTTGATCAGGTTGCTGAACTAACCATCCATGCCAGACTCTCGTCCTAACTCGGTGTTGGAAACACTCTAGAGAGAGTTCAGTTGGGGTCAGGACACACCAGCCTGTTTACATGCCGATTAGTGACTCTGATAGTCCTGTGCGTGAAAGTCGTACACATGATTATAATACTGTTGTAAATTATATTTGCTCGAATTCGTACTAACTTTTGAATGTAAATGGTTTGATGTGTAAAATCTATGATCCAGATTGCATTTCCTTTGTGTCATCTTTCCACTTCATTTGGTTCAAACTTTCATTGAATCCTTGAGTGGTAAAGTGTTTATACTTTGGAGAAAGTAGTTTATGAATACTTTGTATAATTTGTACTTAAAGCATTTGCACATTCACACACGTACACTCTACCTTACCGGTGTAAAGGATCCATTTTAAAAACCCTCCACTTTTTAACTTCCCGGGAGTTAGAATTAGCACGTGCCAATTTGAACTCCCAGGAGTTAAAACAAACCACGCCAGAATCGATAATGATTGTGGTATTGCCACCCCCCCACCCCCTGTTTTAGATTAACTCCCCACCCCAAAACATTCAGTTTAATGTGTTAGTCATGATATGAGAAATAAACTTTAATATACACCTAACCCTCCCTTCTCGTCCAACTCCCATTGGAACACTCTCTCTCTCTCTCTCTTGGGGTCAGGGACTCTCAGCCTATGGTTTCAATGAAGGGGCAACACGCTGCCATACACGGGTGTGCCGTAACCCATAGATTTCTTTAAAGGCTCAATGCCTTTATATTTGCGCCGTTGGTGTGCAGCAGCCCAACTTTACACTAAAAACCGACACGATGCGCTATTTCATGGACCTTACCGTATTGCCATAGGTGTAATATAACCTTGCTTTTCCTGAGGATCTTTCCACTTTGTTGGGTGTACAGTGCATCGTGTGTTCTAAGAAGGGTAAATGGCTTTCCTTACATCATGAGAGGGCTGCAGTAGGCGTACATGCTGACCGAGCGCTCGTGCGCGCGCGCGCACACACACACACCCAACTGTTGGTGAAGGAGATATGGCTTGTCTCTCAGCATGCATGTGCATGAAATCGCACGTTTTCAAGCGTGCCACACCACTTCGATTTTCAGAAAGCAGTTTAATATTTCGAAGTATCGGTGTTGATCGAGTCATTCTTTTGATCCAACGGAGTATCGGATGGATGGATGTAATGAAAAAAAAAAAGATTTTTGACCGCCAATCTTCTGCGAATAATACAAATTATCTTTGAGGATACTCAGAAGATTCTGAAAAAAAAAATCGTCAACGTTTCGGTCACAGACCGTCTTCAGGACTTGTGACATAAAACGAAAAGGGGGGGGGGGGGGGGGGGGGGGGGGGGGGTACAGCGTTTAGTGCATCGATCAGGTCCAGGGAAGGGACGAAAAACTGTCGTCTGTCTGTGTCTGCAAGAGCAAGTAAGGTTCTACAGAGCTAGGAGAGTCAAACGGAAGTCTGCTGCCTGAGTCTGTAGTTGAGCATTGGAAGGTATTGTTTCAGTGACTGATTGCTGACGTTAGTCTGAGTTACCATGGAATACGTGAAGATTGGAAAGGAACTAGGCCTTGCTGGTGATGAACTCAGGAAATGTGTTCAGGAGGCTGAGGAAGAGGCTGAAGCAAGGGAACTGGAAAGAAGGAAAATAGAATTGGCAGCTGAAGAGAAGACAAGACTAGAGCAAGAAGAACGGGAAGAGGACAAAAGACAGGAAGAACGTGTAGAGAAGGGAAGACTAGAAGAAGAAGAACGTAAAAACAGGAAAAAAAACAGCAAGATAGAGAAAGGGTAGCGCGAGCTGCTGAAAGGGAATTAGAAAGACTTGAATTAGAACATCAAGAGAAAGAGAGACAAAGAGAATTTGCGGATGGCAGAATTGAAAAGATCAAAATGGTGAACGCATTTCCCAGTCAAGAGGCCACGTGGATGGGAAAGACAACCTCGACAGATATCTGGAACGTTTTGAACGCCATTTTGAAGCAAGGAGATGGCCAAAAGGGCAGTGGGCTACCAACTTTAAGTGTGCTTTTGACTGCCCACGCCCCTGAGGTCTACTTCAGACTACCCAGAGAAGAAGCAAAATAATAAGAAAAACTGAAAATGAACTTCTTCCAAGTTATGATTTTTTTCTGAACAAGGCTTCCAGAATGTTTTCCGGTCCAGTAGGTCAGACAAGAACGAAAGCCCTGCTCATTTCCTGACCAGGATTCAAAACTATCTGGAGGGATGACTGGAGTTAGCTGGAAGAAAGACTGATGGCTTGCAATGTTTCGTCCTGAAAGAACGATTTGTAGAAACCTGCCCTAAAGACCTCGCATCCCACTTTCTACAAGAGAAAGACCAGGTCTACTAGGCTTAGTTTTGTTGCTGTGTGTGAAGAGATTTCTAGTAAAGCTAAGAAAGCGCTATTGTGTATAATGCAACAGCTTCGTACGTTGAATAACTATTCGTTAGATGTATTTTAAAAGTTGTTTGATGGTCAGGTTCAACCTATTATGCAGTATAGTTCCCAGATATGGGGATGACAACATGTCTCTTGCCACTGTTGAAAAACAAGTTCATTTGTATGCGCTGAATTGATTTCTAGCTATTGAACTATGTACACCTAATGATGTAGTCCACAATGAATGAAATAGAAAGGTGTAGGCTATCACTATTAATTTGATTGTAAATTGCCTCTGTTATTGGCTGAGACTACTGCACATCGATAATTACAGGTAATCCCTAAGAGCTTACATCTTGCCGAAGGATTTGAATAATACAGGTAACAATACTTGGGCTACGTATGTACGATTATGTTTACAGCAAACTGATTCTGGAGATCTATGGATTAATCAGGCCTGAATAACAGTAAATGTTTCAATACTTACTATATTCTGTGACTCTCTACACTGTGTACAGAAATATTTCCTCAGGCATTGATTAAAGACAATTGAAATACATCATGACAATTTCGTGTTGGTACTTCCGCTTCAAGGTGCATTTGTGCATTTTCAGAGACACAAGAGACTTGAAACACAGAACCTGTCATGCCCATCGTGTAATGTGTCTGTTGAAATGGAATGACATTTTTACATTGTGCTGTCCTGTCTTAGTTTAAAAAAAACAGTATACTGCCCCTCAACATTACATTTACTTTGTGCCGTCCTGTCTTAGACAGTTGAAGAAAACAGCATATTGCCCCTAAATATCACAAACATCTTAGTAGCTTTCGTTTCTGTTTCTTAATGTCTTCTTGTAAGAGCGACACCGTAAAGAAATTCTGTAATTTGTATCAGGTATTCAAGGGTGAGAGCGGTCGTTGCATTTTTTTGGGTCATGAATGTTGTGTGTGTGTTGGTATACTGTCTTTAAATTCGTTAATCAGTTTGATTTATTGTACACGCCCCATGTACTGGGACTATGGCCTTTACAGAACACATTCCCGTTCGAGTTCTCTCTCTCTCTCTCTCTCTCTCTCTCTCTCTCTCTCTCGCTCTCTCGCTCTCTCTCTCTCTCTCTTAACAATGCAAATAACTGAAATATGCTTACACACACACACATACACACACACCGCAGAACCACCTGGTCGGCTCCTTTTCTTATGTCCAATATTTCGGTCCAAGACCTTCCTCTGGGACAGGAACTGCAGACATATCCGTACCATGTCATCGTACTCACGAACTGCAGACAGGTCCGTACCATGTCATCGTACTCACGAACTGCAGAAATTGTCAGTACCATGTCATCGTACTCACGAACTGCAGACATATCCGTACCATGTCATCGTACTCACGAACTGCAGACATATTCGTACCATGTCATCGTACTCACGAACTGCAGACAGGTCCGTACCATGTCATCGTACTCACGAACTGCAGACATGTCCGTACCATGTCATCGTACTCACGCATGAAATTTTATGCTGTCAAATAAAATGTACTAATGATTAAAACTATAGATTATAAAAGGGCAGGGGAGGGATGGGAGGGAGGGTGGGGGGGCTCAAATGGAAAGGAATATTCAGTCACTGGTCATTGGTGACGGGTAAAGATAATGAGATCGTAAGGTAAGGGGGGAGGGGGGGGAGGTGCGAAGAGAGAGAGAGAGAGAGAGAGAGAGAGAGAGAGAGAGAGAGAGAGAAAAGGGGGGACTAAAGAGGACAGAATAGAGCGCATGGGGAGGGAGTAGTGTTTATATGGGAGTATGGGGGGGGGGGGGGGGGTTAAGTAAGGGGTGGGGGAGAGGGGGAAGAGCCTAAGAAGGGGGGGGGGGAGCCTAAGAATGGGGGGGGGAGGGGGGGGGGAAATGCAGGGGAAGAGGAAGGGTAAAGAGATGCTGTACTAAAAGATGAGTGGAGGTAGAAAATGAGAGAGTGTCAGGGGACAGGTAAGGGAAGAGAGTGAGGGTTAGGAAGGAGGGGGAGAGAAGGGCGAAGGAGAAGAGGGGTGGGGGAAAAGGGGTGGGGAAGGGAGAGGAGGGGCTGGAAGGAGGGCTGTAAGGCAAAGTAACAGGAACAGGGTGGAGGGGGAAAAGGGGGGAGAAGGAGGGAGGAGGGTAAGGGGGGGGGGGGGGGGGGGGGGGCAGTGGGAAGCGGGAGGGGTGAGATTGTAGGGTGGTGGGGGAATCCTCACATGTGTCGGTTCATGGATATCTATGAAGACCTTGCAGATTCTGATATCTAACAGTAAAATACATATGTCATTCTATCTTGCTTGCGTGGGATAACAGAATGAGGTATCAAAACAATCTTATAATCATTAGAAATATACATGAAAATACACATGCCTTACATTAGACCCATTCCATTGCATCATATTGAATAGACATCAATGCAAGCAAATGAATGATCATAATAGGAGGAAGAAGAAGAAGAAGAAGAAGAGGAGGAGGAGGAGGAGGAGGAGAAAAAGAGGAGGAGAGGGAACATGAGAAAACCCAGATTAAGCACAAGATCAATCAAAACGAGAACAAGGACACGAAGAACAAGGAGGAGAGAGAGCAGAAAGAAGAGGAGGGGCGGGAGGGAGGGGGGGGGGGGGGGGCGGAGGAAGGCGGAGGAGGAAGGGGGAAAGGAGAAGGGGGGCGAGGGGAGGAGGAAGGGGGAAAAAGAAAGGGGGGGGGGAGAGAAAAAAACGAGAGGGGGAGAGAAAGAAGAAGAAGAAGAAGATGGCGGACAAAACCCCCCCAGGAAAAGAAGGGGGGAGAGGGGAAAAGGAGGAGAGACATAAGAAGATAACGAAGAAGATGATGACGGAGGAGAAGAAGCAAGCAGCAGCAGGAAAAACAAATATTTAATGATATGAAAAGCTACAACTCGGTTCCATAATCTGACCTTCACTATTCTCAGCACATATCTAATTCTTCGGGTTCAAACAGAACGCAGAAACACACACACTACAATAAAAAGCACCCGGTAAAACAACAGGATGAAGGCATGCAAGGTACATGACTTGCCCCTTGAAGCTGAGGCAGCATCACGATGGTGTAGCTGCTTGGCAGGCTTACTTGGTCAAGCACCTCAGTGTCTGGGATTTTGTCTTGCCGTCTGATATCTAACAAGAGGAAGGCTGTGTGGAAGCGATTCAGCTTCCTGGCATGCTGTTGGTGCATTGTCAGGTTTCATGTGAACAGAGGAGTGTGGGGAGAACAGCTGATCTGTACACCTTCGGCTTGGTCTCTAGACTGAAGCCTCTTCTATTCCAAACATCGGTGTGTAGTCTGCCAAAGTTGCACTTGCTTTTGCAATTCTGACGCTAACTTCATCGTCGATGGTGACATTCTGAGACAGTGTGCTGCCAAGATGGTGAATGTACTCACCACAGCAAGTCTCACGCCATTGAGCGTGATGTCAGGCTACAGAAAACCTGTCGATGCTGGATTGCATGTCATTTTCTGAGCCAGCATTGAAGGCGCAGTCATCAGCAAACAGAAAGTCCCTGGGGATACCTGTCATCACCGTAGCTTTTGCCTGGAGCCACTTGAAGTTAAACAGCTTTCCATCTGCTCTGCATACGATGTTGATGCTTGCATCTCCGTCTCTGAAGGTGTCAGTCAGCACTGCAGAGAACATGAGGCCCGAACGGAGTAGGTGCCAAAATACAGACTTGCTTCGGGCCTGAATTCCACCATGGACCCAGTGGCACCATAGAGATGACTTTCAGTGGGCATACATACTGACATTATGGAAGGCCTTGGTCAAGAATCTTGCTGGCTGTAGAAAGGAGGGGTATGCCTTGGTAGTTGTCACAAGCTTGGATCTTCCTTTTGTGCTTGCACAAGTGGATAATCGCTGCATCTTTGAACTCCTGAGGGATCGTCTCCTGCCACATCAGAAGAAACAAATGGTGGGCTGGTCTGGAGTCTGAACCACGAGCTTTACAGTAGACAGCAAACATATCGCTTCTGGGGTTCCCTAGAGGGTGGGTGGTTCAACCATTCCCTCGCTCATGGGCACTTGAGGGGGGCCATCAATGGTTTGTCATTCATCGATGACGGGTGCTTTAGTACGCTGTTGAAGTGTTCTGCCCGGTGTTCCAGATCTTTTCCTCGTCAGTGATCAATGTTGTTTCCATCATCGCTGAGTAGAAGGGGTGATTGTGCAGGTGTAGGTCCATACATTTCCTTCAAAGCATCATAAAGGTTCTTCATATCATGCCTGTTGCCATATCCTTGGATCTCGTCAGTTTTGTTGATCAGCCACATGCATCTTACGTCGTTTTTTTTCTTTCTTGAACTGTTCTACGTATGCTGTTGAATGCATGTTTTGTTGGAGGTGGACTTGGTGTCACTGAGGTGATCCTTGTGCAGAAGATGTGTCTCACACAGTGGCTTCTCTGTCTGTTCCACATGGTCTAAAGTGATGCATAAGTTTCCCACATTATCACAAGTATATTGCATATGTAAAGTTTTCATGACTTGACAAGGAATAGTTCTTAAATGACCATCTCTTCCCTTTGTCCATCAATGTGGAAATACTTGTGACGCCCCAGAAATGTGATATAGCAACTTTGGCTTGTGTAGGACACATATGCTCCAACCACAGCTGTTCTTGTGAAAACTACATCCCCCAAACAAACAAAAAACACAAACGGAAGTTACAGTGAGCACAAATTATCACAATGATAAGATGAAAGATTACATTTGCAATTTACAATGGAGTCTTTGCCTTAAAATCGCATTTTCAGACTTCGTCACAGATAAAATTACCTCAGAGGTCATGACAGAGTAATGAGAATTTCCAAAAATTCTGTTTGCACATTATTTCATAACCTTCCAGATCCCTAGTTTAACAAACTATCAGCATATACAACCAAGCAACATTTTTACTTATGCGAGAACATTACTCCTACATCCTAGACATTGTCCTCAGATCTACTGTCTGGATGTCAGTTGTGCACACCCGTATGATGGAATAAAGACGTAACCAACAACAAACATTCAGCTCTTTCATGAAAGTAAACGACACAAAATTGGTAAAAGTTGTTTCTTTATTTGTTTTACAAATAGGTGAGTTTGCCAGCCATCTAACGTAATCAAACAATGGTTGATCAACCTCACGTCAATCAATGTATACCCGACCGCAGCAAGTACAAATTTGCATACCTTTATTTCATATAGTTCGAACAGTCAACCAATCTTTCTACTCTCACTCAAGGATGGTCTTTTGTACAGTCCACTCAGTAGTTGTGAACGGGCAACAGTGCTCAGTTGCTGTCTGTAAAAGAGCATGTGGAACTTCTACCAGCAGCCATTCAAACCATGCCTGATAATGTGTTACAACAGCACCTAATGAGCCGCCTCCTCTCAACTGATCAGCAGAAGCGTTTCATGTAAAGAATTGCCATGGTCTAATTTGCATATTGAAACCTGTCAAATTCAGAGTAAAGAAGAAAAGGTTTTAAAGTTTATCATGTTTTTGAAGCTGTAGCACGACCTACACTGTTTTCAAGGAGGAATACGCGGACTATCATCAAACAGAGCATTTTTGCTATTGAAAACGATGTGCGTCATGACCCCAGATAATCAGAGGCCATTCTGCACGGCGGAAAACGGACAGCCCCGTGTTGAACACATCTCCACTGTGCACTGCGTGGTGAAGGACACCAGAGCG
>JADBJO010011539.1:33687-36883 GCA_016801955.1 Conus betulinus | reverse complement strand
TGTTTGTGAAATGTTTTGTGAGGTGTGGTCGCTAGTCACGCTTAATTAGTTGACTAGCTAAGTGTAGTCCCTTAGCAGGGCAAGGGGCGGATGAAAAAAATCATACAGTTGCTTATCTGCTACCCTTAGAAATAAAGATTATCAATCAATCACTCAATCATCTATCTATCAATCAATCAGTCGTTCAGTCTCTCTCTCTCTCTCTCTCTCTCTCTCTCTCTCTCTCTCTCTCTCGCTTTACAAGCTCTGTTCTCTAACTTTTAAAGGGTCAAAACATAAAGGGTCACCTAAACCTAAACTGCTTTGGTGAGCAGACGATATTCAGAAAGCTGTGCAGTTGCCAGATAGCCTATTATGACAAACAGAAAAAAAAACAAACTAAAAAAAAAAACAGAGAAAAGAAGAAGAAAAAAAAGGGAAGAAAAAGAAAGAGAAAGAAGGGTTTCAAGAAAAATCAAAACCTTAACATTAGCTCCATCAATGCTGTGCGCCGTTAAAAAAAAAAAAAAAAGAAAAGAAATCAAAGGTCAAAAGTTACTTTATCACAGCCCAACACTAAACTCTTTGCGCTTTCTATTCCCAACTTGGTTTATTCATAGGGAAGATGTTACGTTTTTATAGTTATAATCTCGTCATACAAGTCTATTTCCAATTTCCACACCCTATGAATTATCTCCCTTCGGTCTCTCTCTCTCTCTCTCTCCTCTCTCTCTCTCTCTCTCTCTCTCTCTCTCTCTCTCTCTCTCTCTCTACTTCAAACATCTTACTTAGCGGTAAATCTTTTATTCCTGATTTGTATTTAACTCTACAGGTTGTTTTGGAAGTAATCATACATTTATTTGCAATATTATTGATCTTTTGAATGGTGCTATTGTTTTTTTGTTTTCTGTCTTTTTTTATACTTAACTTGAGCTTATCTTGGAGCGTTCTGGTTACAGTTGGAGTGTTTATAAGTGTGTGTTGTGTAATTGCATATTGGATATGGATGGGGTGGTGGTGTTTGTGGTGTGGTGGTGATGGTGTGTGTGTGTGTGTGTGTGTGTGTGTGTGTGTTGTGTGTGTGTGTGTGTGTGTGTGTATACAGACTGACACAAGATGGAGAAACCAACTGACAAGGAATGACTGAGCACAGTGCAAAGAGTGGAATATTTTTTAATGATATACTTATTTATAATTGTGTTGTTATATGTGAATTTTGATAATGGCACCACAAACAAATTTTCCTTGTATTCTATGAGGACAAATAAAACATCGTGTATCGCGTAACTCAAACCCAATTTGGAGAGCTATACACATTCTTATGCATAAGAATTCAGGCAAAACATGTGCAGTTCTCAACACTATCCCTGCTGCTAGTTTAATGTTTATCAATTGTGAAACACGCCAGTGCTGAGCCTATCCTGGGTATGGAGAAAGCGCCGAAGTGTAACCCCTCCTCCCCCTCCCCCCTCCTCTTCCCCGCCTATCAGTCTGGAAACGCATGTACGCGCAGAGCATGGGCGACTGTATTCTAAAGAGAAGCACAAGTTGTGTACTCGTCACTCAGTTCAGTGAACTACGCCACTTGAACCAGCGATGACTCATCAACAAGAAGTGTTTCCGAATTTCGAGCGATAATCACCTTGACTGGATGACTTTTAGATAAATCAGAATTTGGTGATTGTCAATGATGGACAGCAAAGTTTGGAGCAGAGACAGCTGCGGTACCAGCATGAATTCAGCAGCGTGAGCTGGTGTGTTGGAAAAATGACCAGTGACGAAGTTAAAAGTGTGTTTTATGTCAACTTTCACGCCAACATGATTTCCTATTGTTGACGTAGATTGACATCGACGGAGCCAATAGGTTGAATATCGAGTAGTCGACGACTGAAACTTTGTGTTAAAGCCGTACCGATTCAAGTGTAGTATTGGCATCCAATAAAGATTTATCCGGGAACACTGAAAAAAAGGAAGCCTACTGTGAGTGGACATTTCATATTGAGAGTTCATCATCGTCTAATTCAGTGTACAAAGGTCTTTGAGGTCACTGATCACAAATCATGACTAACAAAAACTGATTATCTAATGATTGTCCAGACTTTAGCCACAAACATTTGATGTGCCATAAGGGCTCTCTTCGGCATTTTAGTCTGTGTAATGTTACTTCTTACTTCTGCCCTTACTTCTCTAAAGCTCTCACGAAGTCTGTGTATATGGTCTGCCCTTTCTTCCCTAAAGCTTTCATGAAGTCTGTGTATATAATCTGCCCTTTCTTCTCTAAAGCTTTCATGAAATCTGTGTATATTATCTGCCCTTACTTCTCTAAAGCTTTTGCTAGTTCTTTGCTGATGATACATCTATACTCCAGCCATCCCGACCTAACTCGATTTTCCATTTTATTGTAAGAAAATATTGATTAATTGGTGAAATGGACTACACTAAATTACACGTCATAAAACGAACAGAAAACAAAGAGTCTGGTTATAACTTCGTGACAGAACAGACAAAAAAAAATGTAGGTAGGAAATCAAGGTCTGACCAGCCCCGTTGGGCTAATGCGTAGGTCAGACATCCGCTGAGTCGTAGCCACGAGACCCTCTTCTTCAATTGTCTCATCTTAGTTCTTAATTCATTTATCCATCAGCTTCAAATCATGCGTAGTGTGGTCTCAAAACGTAGCGGGTGTGGTGTAGCGCATATGGACTAGTCCGCACGCAGTGACGCCTCCTTGATGAACTGAAACTGACAGAATTTCATTCGATTACGCCCTCCATATATACATCAGTGACAGAACAGACAAAATTTAACTTCGACTACGCCCCCCTATATATACATAAGAGACAAACAAATTGAAGAAATTAGCACTCATAAACATTTTGGGGTGTTACTTTAGACAATAATATCAGGTGGTTACCCCTATTAACTGTGTATGCACACGTGCACCACAAATAAAAGAAAAACTTCTTTCAGCTTAAAAGAGAGAGAGGGAGAGAGAGAGAGTGAAACAGGGTCAGGTGCTAAGCACTGCAAAGACGTACCAAAGTCTCAGTGGATGACAGCCACATCCAAAACTGGCACCCAAAATATGTTGCTTGTTTGTTTGTGTGATCAACATTTCATTGCATTTGTTTGAGTAGTAAATCACAACACAAGCAAATCAATGGAGAAGAAAGGGGAACAGGGGAGAGGGGAAGAGGGAGTAGGTGGGGGGGGGGGG
>JADBJO010011539.1:23687-31187 GCA_016801955.1 Conus betulinus | reverse complement strand
CTGTATTGGTTGGCTTTTTGTCGGAAAGAAATGAAGACACGAGTTCTAACGAATTGTCAGAGATCAGATGATGATCATAAGATACAGACCTATTTGCTGTATTGGTTGGCTTTTTGTCGGAAAGAAATGAAGACACGAGTTCTAACGAATTGTCAGAGATCAGATGATGATCATAAGATACAAACCTATTTGCTGTATTGGTTGGCTTTTTGTCGGAAAGAAATGAAGACACGAGTTCTAAACGAATTGTCAGAGATCAGATAATGATCATAAGATACAAACCTATTTGCTGTTTTGGTTGGCTTTTTGTCGGAAAGAAATGAAGACACGAGTTCTAACGAATTGTCAGAGATCAGATAATGATCATAAGATACAGACCTATTTGCTGTATTGGTTGGCTTTTTGTCGGAAAGAAATGAAGACACGAGTTCTAACGAATTGTCAGAGAAGTTGTGCATTTTTTACGACTGTGTTGATTTCTATCAAAGACTTTGATGAAATGTATGGTGGGTAGCTAGGGCCAAGGAAGGAACTCTTCCTAGTAAAGAAGGAATACCTCCAGTTGTGGGCCCAAACATCAAACAGTTGAATAGATTAATGTTACATGTCAACACGTCGTTCGATTGTTCTAAGGTTAAGCTATGCACCAGTATCTACAGCGCAATGACAGATTCACTAGTGCAATTAGTAACGTTAGGATTAAACGGTGCTTTATAAAAAAAAAAATGGCATGGATTTAAATCCAACAGAAGTGCCACACCAAGCCTAAGGCTTACATCCTGCTCTGAAATAAAAATCACAGGTAACATCTGAAACTGAACTGTACTTCCAGACATAAATAATCTTGGAAATGTTGAGGAAATTCGTTAAGTGTTAATTAAATCCTGCGCCAGGAGCAAAATGCAGTTTCTTGCATACATACGGATTGAACCAAATGTTAAAAACACTTCATACTGTTCTCGATCTAAACGCGTTCTAAGTGTGACGTCATTTAAAAAAAATCACCATTGTTTTGTCACCGTGAGGTGTCATGTATATTTTTTAGGGCTCTTTTCCATGTGACTGACAAGTATAGTAGTAATATGCCCAAGGATTTGATATTTGTGTAACATTTAGCAGGAAACGAAATGGGGGTTTGCCATCAGTCAAGTGTCAGACTCGTATAGCAATTCAGTAGGAAAGTACTGACAGGATCAAACAGATCATCATGCTCTGGTTTTCAAATATATATACGTACGACCTACCATCATAGTTCACCGACTGAATGATTCATTTGTACATTTAAAAAAGTAATAAAAGCCTGGCTGCGTAATCTTTGCCTTACTTGTACAAGCAGTGATGCTGATTTTGATAGATTTCAGTTTCAAATTTTTGTGTGTGTGTGACAGAAATAAAATCTTGGTGTTTTCTGTGTGTGTGTGTGTGTGTGTGTGTGTGTGTGTGTGTGTGTGTGTGTGTGTTCGTGCGTTTTTTCGATTAAAAAATGCCAAAGACTATTAGGGAATGGCGTTACTGAACACGAAGCAACCCACATTGGTGTGCAATTTTGGAAGCAGTTTTTTATAGAAAATTATAGGGTCTGCATTTTTAGACTGGCATTCAAGAGGTAATTCTAAAAGACATAGCTGTTCAGATGAAAGCAAAAATTTCAAAGCAATGTATCACAGAGGAAGTGCTTTACTGTTCTGAGGTCTATGTTTATATATGAAAACTGTAATGCTTGGTCTATGCTACCATGGGAGAGTACCTGTAATTTAATGACTGTTTATGATAGTCAGCCATCGATAAACTAGGTTTAGTCAAAACCCGTGTTATAGATGTGACTTGTCCTGAAACCAGACTGGTTTTGATGGAATGAACTGAAAGCATGAAAGTAATCAAGACTGTGTTGGTTTGTGTAATGTTGCAAGCGTTGATAAGACCGAGATAACATGGAAATGGGTGTGCAGTTTGAGGGGTGAGTGTGATGAACCTGTTGTAATCCTGTGTTACTTTAGCCACTTTAAAAACCATGGGAAATGGCTTTGGGTTATGCAAAGATTATACTTTTACTGCTTCAAGCAATTGTAGGAGATGAAAGTTTAAAGAGTTTTTGTCACAAAAACCACGAAGGCGAGAAAAGCGGATTTGCTTTAAGTGACTGAAGGCACTGTACACTACGTGTGCACCTAATATCGTTATATACTTACACCTCTCTGTTTAGGGTTTTTGTTTTGAGTTTGCTTTTTTTTCCCCAAAAGATATACTACTGGCAAAAAGTTAAGGGCCACCTGTCATTTTTGACGTTACTGTCTGAGTGTGTAAATAATAGGCTTGAAACGAAGTCACAATGACCCAAACTTGCTTAGACATATTGAACAGATGTTCCTTAACAGATCACAACACCTAAAAAAAACCCACTGCGGTACAAGGTGGAGCGCAGCTGCACGTGCGGAAACCACGTAAAACCGGTAAAAACGGGTGCCTGTGGGAGCATATGAGTTTGTTTGAAAAAAAGGGCGAAATGCTCGTGGTCAATCATGATGCACGTGCATGGCACCTCGTTCATGAACACAGATCAGACACTGTTGGCCACAAATCTGTAAACAGAACGGTCGTCTACGCCAGCCCAAAAAACATGGCACAAAGGCAAAGACTGGACCCTGCCGATCGTGGACGTGCCTTAGTGTTGACTGACGGAGGGATTTCTGGCCGCGAGGTGGCTAGGCGTCTGAACGTGTCCCATTCCACCATCCATCTTCTTGTAGAGAGGTTCAGGCCACTGGCAGCGTGCAGGATCGGCCACGATCAGGCCGTCCTCGGTGTACCGACAGACATGCTGACCGATTCCTCCTGCTGTCTGCCCTACGCAATCGGACTGTCACCTCATCCACCTTAAGGCGTGAGCTCCTGCAGGCTGCAAATGTCAATGGCAGTAGAGGACAGTTTGTAACCGTTTGCACGAGTTCGGGCTGTCATCCCGGAGACCAGCAGTCCGAGTACCACTTACTCCAGCTCACCGCAGAGCACGGGCAGACTGGTGTCGTCATCACGTTCGCTGGACGAGGCAGCAATGGTCTCGAGTGCTGTTCACAGATGAGTCCCGCTTCACCTTGGCATTCAATGACGGCAGGACCCGAGTGGGCGAAGGCAAGGAGAACGTTTTGCTGACGCCACAGTTCGTGAGGTGGATCGTTACGGAGGGGGTTCTGTGATGGTCTGGGGTGGCTTCAGTCGTCAAGACAGAACTCCCCTGTACGTCATTCAAGGCATGCTGACAGGGGTGCGGTACCGTGACGAGATTGTGAGGCCCCTGATCCAGCCCGCCTTCAGGCCATGGGTAACACTGCTGTTTTCCAAGACGACAACGCCCGTCCACACCGAGCCCGTGTCGTGGACGATCATCTGCAGCAAGAGGGGATCATCCGGATGCAGTGGCCATCTCGCTCACCCGATCTGGCTCCAATTGAGCACTTCTGGGATGTCCTTGGACGGCGGGTAGCCCACAACCACCCCCCGCCTGTTGACGTGGCCCAGCTCACTCTCTTTCTGCAGCAGGAGTGGCAGGCCATACCGCGGGACACTCTTCGGACCCTGGTGGACTCTATGCGTCGACGTTGTGCAGCCGCTTGCCTGGCGGCAAACGGTGGCTACACTCGGTACTGAATGGTGCAGTTTTCAATTGTGGCTTATGTGACGATCCTGAGGAAGGGTGATTGGACATTACAGCCCGCTGTCCGCGTTTGATTTGTTGATTTTGTGCAATGGTCCAATGAATTTGTTCTTGAATAAATTTGGAAGATTTTGCGTCCGTTTTTCTTAACATTGGCTGTAGTGTTTTGGTCTGGGAGACAGCGTTGGCAATGGCCCTTAACTTTTTGCCAGTAGTATACTTCAATCAAGAAGGCTTGGAGAGCATTTACCAGTGTGGGCTCCCTGGCAAATACAAGGTCTGGTGTCTGCAGTTCATGCTGATACCAAAGCTCCAATGGCCTCTGATGATATATGACATCTGGACCAGCATAGTGGAGGCAATGGAATCCAAAATCAACAAGTTCACAAGGAAATGGCTTGGTGTCCCACCCTGTCTGACTGACATAGCGCTGTACTGTCGCCAAGCAAAGCTGAAACTACCACTGAAATCCATCCTGGAGGAATACAAAGCAGGGAAGATCAGACTTCAAAGCATGCTGGAGGACTCAGGAGACAAGGTGGTAGAAGAAGCAATCAAGCCCCAGCTGAAGACAGGCAGAAAATGGAAAGTTCAAGAGGCGATGGATTCTGCAAAAGAAAGTCTCAAGATCAGAGAAATAACAGGACACACACAGACCAACAGACAAGGACTGGGGGTGACCAAAACTGAATGGTGGTCAAAGGCCAAAGGAAAAGCCAAAAGAGACATGATGATTCAGGAGATGAGAAAAGAAGAAGACCAAAAAAGACTCCAAAAAGCAGTCCAGCAGAGCCAGCAAGGGCAATGGACAACGTGGGAGAATGCACTCCAAAGAAGTCTCACTTGGAATGACATTTGGCACATGGCCCCTCTCAGGATCAGCTTCATTCTCAGATCTGCATATGACCTTCTGCCCTCAAATGCAAACCTGGGTGAAGTGGGGGAAAAACAGACGATCCTTCATGCCCCCTCTGCCATGGAAAACAAACAGTGGAGCATGTCCTTAGCTCATGTAAAGTAGCCCTGGCTCAAGGAAGGTACACATGGAGGCACAACCAAGTGCTCAAAGAGATTGTACAAGTAGTCTGGGCTAGTACCAACACCACAAAAGGGAAAATCAGGACTCCAAAAGCACCGGCAACATTCTTCACGGCAGGAGGCAGCGAATCATGGCCAAGAACAACAGTGCCACTCGGAACATGCAGGCAGAGTCTGCTGGACGGGGGCAGATGACTGGGAGTGCACTGCAGACCTCCCAGAATGGAAGAGTCACCCAGAGATCATCAGCAAGAGTGGCATGAGACCAGACATAGTAGTCCTCTCTCAGTCAACCAAGCAGCTGATCATGATCGAGCTCACGGTGCCATATGAGAACAGAGTGGAGGCAGCTCAAATCTACAAGAATGAAAAGTATGCTGATCTGGCAAACAGCCTGAGGAGAGAAGGCTATCAGGTCAAAGTCCTCACAGCAGAAATTGGAGCTAGGGGGTTTGTAGGAACGTCTGCATACACAGCCTCATGAAACAGCTCTCAGTTGCAGGGAGGGAAAAAACCAGAGCCCTGAAAGCAATGGCAGAAGCAGCAGAGAGGTGTTCAAGCTGGATCTGGTCAAGGAGGAACAAAAGTGAACTTCATAAGGCTTAAATTTCTACAAATATCAGGTGTCCCAGTGTGGCTCAGTGGTTAGTGCGCGAGTCATTAAGTGGAAAATGAGCATGTCCAGAAGGGCATGGGTTCGAATCCCAGCCATGGCTCGTCCCGAGATGGGAAAAAAAGGGGCAGCAGAGGGACATCCGGGGTCATGAACCGGTGTGTGGCCCAACCCCCCTAGAGTGTCAGGAGTTAAGGGCCGAAACACTTGCTTGAAGGGGGCTTCTCTTCCGAGGACTCTTTGCTGCCACGCTCTCCACGAGTTTCTTTCTACCAATCAACCCACATTCGTGTTAATGTCTGACACTACGAATGTGGTACTTTTGACATTAATAGCAATGCGTTTGGAGCTGATATAAACAAAATCAGTGCAGTAAAATGATTAGATAATGACACCTATTCGAGCATATGTAATGTGTGTGCACATAATTGATGTGTTGTGTGAAATCAGTCAGAATGCGCTCTGGTGTCCTTCACCACGCAGTGCACAGTGGAGATGTGTTCAACATGGGGCTGTCCGTTTTCCGCCGTGCAGAATGGCCTCTAATCATCTGGGGGTCATGACGCACATCGTTTTCAATAGCAAAAAATGCTCTGTTTGATGATAGTCCGCGTATTCCTCCTTGAAAACAGTGTAGGTCGTGCTACAGCTTCAAAAACATGATAAACTTTAAAACCTTTTCTTCTTTACTCTGAATTTGACAGGTTTCAATATGCAAATTAGACCATGGCAATTCTTTACATGAAACGCTTCTGCTGATCAGTTGAGAGGAGGCGGCTCATTAGGTGCTGTTGTAACACATTATCAGGCATGGTTTGAATGGCTGCTGGTAGAAGTTCCACACGCTGTTTTACAGACAGCAACTGAGCACTGTTGCCCGTTCACAACTACTGATTGGACTGTACAAAAGACCATCCTTGAGTGAGAGTAGAAAGATTGGTTGACTGTTCAAAGTCTATGAAATAAAGGTATGTAAATTTGTACTTGCTGCGGTCGGGTGAAATTGATTGACGTGAGGTTGATCAACCATTGTTTGATTACGTTAGATGGCTGGCGAACTCACCTATTTGGAAAACAGGTAAAGAAACAACGTTTACCAATTTTGTGTGTCGTTTTACTTTCATGAAAGAGCTGAATGTTTGTTGTTGGTTACGTCTTTATTCCATCATACCTGTGTGCACAACTGACATCCAGACAGTAGATGTGAGGACAATATATAGGATGTAGGAGTAATGTTCTCGCATAAGTAAAAATGTTGCTTGGTTGTATATGCTGATATTTTGTTAAACTAGGGATCTGGAAGGATATGAAAATAATGTGCATACAGAATTTTTGGAAATTCTCATTACTCTGTCATGACCTCTGAGGTAATTTTATCTGTGACGAAGTCTGAAATGCGTTTTTTAAGGCAAAGACACCATTGTAAATTGCAACTGTATCTGTCATCATATCATTGTACATTGCAAATGACTCCATTGTAAATTGCAACTGTAATCTTCTTATCATCGTAAATTGCAACTGTAATCTGCCATCTTATATTGTAAATTGCAAATGTAATCTTTCATCTTATCATTGTGATAATTTGTGCTCACTGTAACTTCCGTTTTGTGTTTTTTGTTTGTTTGGGGGATGTAGTTTTTACAAGAACAGCTGTGGTTGGAGCATATTTGTCCTACACAAGCCAAAGTTGCTGTATCACATTTCCAGGGCGTCACAAGTATTTCCAAATTGATGGACAAAGGGAAGAGATGGTCATTTAAGAACTATTCCTTGTCAAGTCATGAAAACTTTACATATGCAATATACTTGTGATAATGTGGGAAACTTATGCATCACTTTAGACCATGTGGAACAGAGAGAAGCCACTGTGTGAGACCCATCTTCTGCACAAGGATCACCTCAGTGACACCAAGTCCACCTCCAACAAAAGATGCATTCAACAGCATACGTAGAACAGTTCAAGAAAAAAAAAAAAACGACGTAAGATGCATGTGGCTGATCAACAAAACTGACGAGGTCCAAGGATATGGCAACAGGCATGATATGAAAGAACCTTTATGATGCCTTGAAAGAAATGTATGGACCTACACCTGCACAATCACCCCTTCTACTCAGCGATGATGGAAACAACATTGATCACTGACGAGGAAAAGATCTTGGACACCGGGCAGAACACTTCAACAGCGTACTAAAGCAC
>JADBJO010011539.1:12500-17500 GCA_016801955.1 Conus betulinus | reverse complement strand
AAAAGTGAAACGAATGTGTGCATCAAAAATAATGTTAGATGGGTTTTTTTTCGTTTGGTGGAATATTGTGGAATAAATTACATACTGGCCAAAGAAAAAGAGCAGAAATTAAAGCCCCCACACGCCAAAAGAAGTTAGGCGCAAAAAGAAAGAAAGAAACATTAATTTCGGGAAAGAACTTTAAAGTGGTATGCTGATTGTTTTTATTCAAAGGAAGGGAGTCAGATATGTGGTAGTGTGCGGGGCGTATGATTGTTTTTGCATGTGAGTATGTATGTAGAGAGACCGTTGTGTGACTATCAAGTCATTTCTTTTCTTTGATCTTCCTTCCAGATCGTCCGTCCTTTTCTCCAAGTTTGGAACACGAGCACACAAATGGTCTCTGTCATCTTTCAATGTCATGTTTTCTCTGTGTAATGAGTCCACCCTCCTGTCTCACCACCTCCATCTCCTCCTGTTGAACACCAACGATGGCTGCAATGTCAGACACAACCCTGTCCAGCTGGGAAGTCATGGAGACGTCCATTCCATTCAACCTCTTCATGAGATCAGCCAGGAGAGAGTTAACAGTGTCCACTCCGTTCAACCTCGTCATGATGAGATCAGCCAGCGTAGAGTTAACAGTGGGGTTGTAGCAGGATTCAACGGGAGTTGTCGTCGTAAGAACTCTGCTATTTGCTCAAGAGGCTCTCTCCCTGCTTGTGCTCAGTCACGTCTGGCAGAGATCCTAGCCCTGGGTTTGAGTGGTGGGTTTCTCAGTGAGTTCGGGGTTCAAATCATGTCACCACATCGAATAAGGATTAAATTCAAACACTGGTAGGTCAGCACACACCCCATCAAAACGCCACATGGCCTGTCCTTCAGGTGTGTGACTCGCATCATCTTCTTCCTGACTGACACTTCCCTTTGAATCATAACGTTCCAAAACGTCCGCACAAACCACCACAAACATGTCGGAAATCCGAGGAAGCCGACGACATAGCTTGCGGGATGTGACGTTACACAAAGTTCCAAAAAACAGTCTACGGACACTCGCACGAAAGGGAGCAATGGAGAAATCACATCTGCTCAATATGACTGCTTGTCAAGCAACTTCCATGAGAGAGAGAGAGAGAGAGAGAGAGAGAGAGAGAGAGTACATGACATGCACACAAACACATGCCTGCACAACAAGTACAACAATACAAAACAGCATACACAGAGAAACACACACACACACACACACACACACACACACACACACTCACACTCACACACACACACACAGAGTCTCAGAGAGACAGACAGACAGACAGACAGAGAGAGTCTCTCAGAGAGAGAGAGAGAGAGAGAGAGAGAGAGAGAGAGAGAGAGAGAGCGCAAATGTACATAAACGCATGCCCATACATATAACACAACAAAGAAGAGCAAGAACAAGAACACGAAATCACACACACACACACACACACACACACACACACACACACACACACACACACACACACACATACCTGTGGCTGGTTGCTGGCCATGCTGCAGTCTGAAACCAACACAAGGGGCACAGTGTGATGACCAGAAAGGACACTCAGAGTCAGCATCCCACAGAGAAAAACCGATCTATATCTATATATTAGTTAAAAGATGGAGGGGGGTGTCCAAAGTGAATACAGGTGTGTTATGTGACACAGATAGATGAGGGTGTGCACAGTGAATACAGGTGTGTTATATGAGAGATAGATAGATGAGGTGTCCACAGTGAATACAGGTGTGTTATGTGAGAGATAGATGAGGTGTGCACAGTGAATACAGGTGTGTTATATGAGAGATAGATGAGGTGTCCACAGTGAACACAGGTGTGTTATGTGAGAGAGATAGATGAGGTGTCCACAGTGAATACATGTGTGTTATGTGAGAGATGGATGAGGTGTCTAAAATGAGCACAGATATGTATTATGTTACCGATAGACTGGATTTGTGAAATGGATATAGATTGTTATGTGAGAGATAGATGAGGTTTCTAGAATGAACACAGATATGTATGATGTTACTGATAGACTGGATTTGTGAAATGGTTATAGATTTGTTATGTGAGAGATAGATGAGGTTTCTAAAATGAACACAGATATGTATTATGTTACCGATAGACTGGATTTGTGAAATGGATATAGATTTGTTATGTGAGAGATAGATGAGGTTTCTAAAATGAACACAGATATGTATTATGTTTACCGATAGACTGGATTTGTGAAATGGATATAGATTTGTTATGTGAGAGATAGATGAGGTTCTAGAATGAACACAGATATGTATTATGTTACCGATAGACTAGGATTTGTGAAATGGTTATAGATTTGTTATGCGAGAGATAGATGAGGTTTCTAGAATGAACACAGATATGCATGATGTTACCATAGACTGGATTTGTGAAATGGATATAGATTTGTTATGTGAGAGATAGATGAGGTTTCTAAAATGAACACAGATATGTATTATGTTACCGATAGACTGGATTTGTGAAATGGATATAGATTTGTTATGTGAGAGATAGATGAGGTTTCTAAAATGAACACAGATATGTATGATGTTACCGATAGACTGGATTTGTGAAATGGATATAGATTTGCTATGCGAGAGATAGATGAGGTTTCTAAAATGAACACAGATATGTATGATGTTACCGATAGACTGGATTTGTGAAATGGATATAGATTTGCTATGCGAGAGATAGATGAGGTTTCTAGAATGAACACAGATATGTATTATGTTACCGATAGACTGGATTTGTGAAATGGATATAGATTTGTTATGTGAGAGATAGATGAGGTTTCTAGAATGAACACAGATATGTATTATGTTACCGATAGACTGGATTTTGTGAAATGGATATAGATTTGTTATGTGAGAGATAGATGAGGTTTCTAAAGTGAACACAGATATGTATGATGTTACCGATAGACTGGATTTGTGAAATGGATATAGATTTGCTATGTGAGAGATAGATGAGGTTTCTAAAGTGAACACAGATATGTATGATGTTACCGATAGACTGGATTTGTGAAATGGATATAGATTTGTTATGTGAGAGATAGATGAGGTTTCTAGAATGAACACAGATATGTATGATGTTACCGATAGACTGGATTTGTGAAATGGATATAGATTTGTTATGTGAGAGATAGATGAGGTTTCTAGAATGAACACAGATATGTATTATGTTACCGATAGACTGGATTTGTGAAATGGATATAGATTTGTTATGCGAGAGATTGATGATGTTTCTTAAGTGGATACAGATATGTATTGCGTAACACAGACGAGATTTCTGAAATAAATAAGTTATGTATCATCTGGTATCTAGATGAAGTCTCTATGGTGCGTGCCAATATGTATTATGTAACAGATAAATGAGGCTTCTAAAATGGATCAAACGTATATTATGTAACAGGTAGGGTGGGTTTCTAAAATTCACTGTGTAACAGATAGACGAGATTTCTGAAGTGTATATATTATGTATTATGAAACAAATAGATGAAATTTCGAAAGCTTTATTTTTAAGTGATTCGGGCGTATCGGTGGAGTATTTTTGCGAGGTTGTTGTGAGAGGGAAAAAACGTGTGTGTGTGTGTGTGTGTGTGTGTGTGTGTGTGTATGTGTCCAGGGTGGGTTGGTTATTTTTTTTTTTTTTTTAATTTTGATCATTTCTGTTCCTTGCCACAAAGCATTATTATTAATCTATCATAATTACTTGTATCGCTATTATATCATACTATTAAACAAAAAACATACAACAAACAAACCAACCCTGTTGTTTTAATACCTCCAGCCCCTCTCCTTCTGTGTTCAGCCATTATTAATACTACAACTATTATTGTCATATTATAACCATTATTAATACTACAACTATTATTGTCATATATTATAACCATTATTAATACTACAACTATTATTGTCATATTATAACCAATATTAATACTACAACTATTATTGTCATAAGATATAAAGAAAGTTAGTCTGCCAGGGTTCTTTTGAAACCGGATAACAAAAAAACAACGGGAGAAAAAACCTACGAACCCACTGGAGAGATGAGTAATTGAGTACTTCGACTCGTAGAGTCTTCAAAGCAATGACGTAAAAAATCAGAATTTCATCATCACTGCATCCTGACGTAATGCATGTGAACGTAAATAGTGAGAGGGAAGGGTGGTGGGGGAAGAGGAAAACGAGGGGAAGGGTTGGGAAAGGGGAAAGGTGGGGATGGGGGGAAGCTGTGATTTGGTTTAGTCTTGATGCTGAGGCCATCTGGTGGTGTTGTAATACCGAAATGGTGGATGATCTGTTTCTCCATGTTTTCTCTTGAAGGAGTCACCAGTGCTGTTGCGCCAGACCACTGATATGGAGAAGTGGGTTATGCTGTGGGGATCGGTGTTGAAGTGTATAGCCACAGGGGTTGCTTTTTTCTGGAGGATGCTGTCCCTGTGCTCTTTGCAGCGTTCTTCCAGTGTGCGGCATGTCTTGCCTACGTAGATGCGACCGCCCAGGCTGCAGTGGACTACATTTACCAAATCACTGGTTTGACAGATGAAACTGCTCCTCATGGTGAAATGGCGTCCTGAGGGCCCTTTGAAGGTGAGCGTGGTAGTGTTGAGGAAGGGACAGCATTTGCACTTTTGCCTGTCACAGCAGCTGTTGTGCCCAGGGAGTAGTGCTTCTAGCAAGACATTCAAAGAACTCACAGCCCCCCAGAACCACTACTCCCTGGGCAACAGCTGCTGTGACAGACAAAGTGCAAATGCTGTCCCTTTCTCAACACTACGACGCTCTCCTTTAAAGGGTTGATTTTTTTTTTCCGTGGTGACAGCCCTGATATACGAACCTATACGACCCTCTGCGGTTGGCTGGGGCTATAAGCAACATTACCTGACCTTACCTCTCTCTCCGATAACTGATAGGAGGATGGGTTTAGTCTATGTCTGTGTGTGCTGAGTTTTTTCTTCTTTGTGATCAATTTCTTTATTCTTCTT
>JADBJO010011539.1:0-5000 GCA_016801955.1 Conus betulinus | reverse complement strand
GGCCGAGGAGTGCAGAAGGGAGATGGCAAACGATCTGGGAATCCGAGTCGCCTCTGATCTAACAAACCGCCAGAGCCAGGCCATCCAAGCAGAAAAAGATGCAGGCAGACACGCCTATGTCTGGAAGGGCCGTTTGTACTACAAGAATGGATCTCAGAAAGGACAGAACAGAAGAGACCATAGAGGTCTCATTGCAGGGACAAATGCAACAAACCTTGCCCACAACCAGAGACGTGACATAGCTCACCAGAACAGAGAAGGCAGCAAAGTAGGCAGTCGACAGGAAAGCAGTGATCCTGCCGACAGGCCTACTCAGGATGATCCCTTTGAACATCAACAACAGCCTGCAAGAGAAGCAGACGAGAGACCACCATGGACTTGGGATACGAACATATTCCCACTGCTGAGCAAACCCAGACGAAACATACGCCTTGGTGACAAAGGAACAGGACATGAGGCCCCCCATCAAAAAGACCGAGAGGTCAGAGGCCATCATTTTAAACCGGTGCAATACAGCACTACTCCAGAAGATTGTAAAGCCACCAAGACAAATAATCAGGTGCAGGATTCAGTACCGTTAGAGAGACCGAGTCATCCAAGTCAAAGAACACCCCCAACAAGATACAGGAAATAGTGGATGCACGGGGCATTAGGCTGTACCAACCTCAAACAGCAGTGATGAGTCTCTGCTTGGAAGCCCTCCCCACAGTATTGAGGACAGAAACCATCCAGTCTTTGCTGACGTACAGCCAACAACCAGAGAGGACACACCCACTCCCAGTAAGTACACAGCCACACAGTGTCCCCTGTGCCCTGCCCAGTCGATGGGACCAACCAAACTTGTGTAGAAGGAAATCTACCCAGGAATTCATCCCAGACAACCAGTGATATAAGAGTAGCAACCGTACCCAAGGACCCCTCAGCGCAAGATGCTGTAAGCAAATCCCCACTAACCCAATATACCTTCAAAGGACACCAATGGCAAAACACAAGTTTCAGATTTTCACCAACACCAGGCAAGCAACAGAAGAGAGACCCCATACAGATAGCAGTCAAAGTTACGCAAACAGCTTGCTGATCCTTGGACAGACCCCTACAGTAAAAAGTAGGCTGACCAGAAGCTCAGGCAACACAACAGCAAGGAAGGCAACAGCACGTCACAGAGTTATTTCCACATGCCAAAACTAACTCCGCCCGAACGGAATCGGGAGCTCAGCCTCCAACAACCTAGGGATACGACCCAGCCCATGTCATCAACCCTGCCTCTGAAGGCCAACCAAAATAACCGAACATACATGGTCACAGTGTATCCTTTTTAAACTTATAACATAGAAGGACTAAATACCATCTATCAGCCTGACATTAGACAATTCTTGTCAAATTCTGATATTGTTTTTCTTACAGAAACATTTTCATCCAGCTTTTCATCTCATTTATTTCCTGCTTTTGATGTGTTTGTCTCCCCAGGCGTGAGTGTATCAGACAGCACCACAGCTCGCCTCCCTGGCGGTGCTATCATGTTAGTAAAGAAATGTATTCTAGTTTAGTACAACAAAATCAAGTTGAATACGACAGCTGCATCGTTCTCAAGATTCCAAAGCTTCTGTCGAATTCACGAAACGAATGTGTATTGATAGGTATGTATGTTCCTCCTGCCCATAGCGTCTATTATGTTGACACAGAAATCGAGAATGGAATTGATTTACTAGAGCAGTGTACGTTTGATGTTTATGAATTGATTGGGGAATGCCCCCTTATGCTTATAGGTGATTTCAATGCTAGGACTGCTGATGCAAACGCAAAAGAGCATTCTTTGCCATATGACGTTGATGATAATGATAAGGATGACGAAAATTTACTGCCTGAAAAGGAGTACCAACGGAAATCGAAGGAATCTTCAACAAACGACATCGGTCGTTGTCTATTTTTTGTTATATTGAATGGTCTGTTATCAGGAGACCGTTGTGGGGCATATACAAACATTGCTCACAATAGATCAGTGTAATCGATTATTTCCTTATTTCCCGGTTTGTCACTGAATATGCCTCATGTTTACAAGTGATCTCAAGAATTTAATCCAAACATATGCCCATGAAACTAACCCTTACTGTTCAAAAGCAGCCGGTAAAAACCTGTGAAAAGTTAGAAAAAACTATTATTGAAAAGTATGTTTGGAATCAAGAGTTTGAGAATGAATATAGGCAAGCACTGTTATCAACTGAAATTTCATTAATTTTCACACAAGCAGCTGAATTGATTAACATTGATGTCAATGCAGCTGTAGAAAAAATTTTTAACAGGTATTGCTGAGGCTGGGCAGTGTACGAAAGAAAAGATAGTATTGGGGAAAACAAGTAATTGTACTTGGTTCGATAAGGAATGCAGGGATAAACGAACAGCACTTCGTCAGTCCCTGAGAAATTTGAATAAATGTGTGGATTCATACGATGCAGACGTACTTAGGGGCGAATACACCACTATGAGAAAGGATTGCAAATTGTTTATAAAAAGTAAACAGGTAGAAGATAAACAAAATGTTCTTGTAACGCTTGAATGCAATAGTACTGATCCTAAAACATTTTGGGGTACCATAAAAAAGACGTATTAACAACAGATTAACAACCTGTACTATTTCAAGTGAAGATTGGAATGACCACTTTAAAAAAAAGGATTTAATGACGCATCTATACAGAATGATAAACTAAATAGTAATGGTCCATTTTCTAACGAAGTTTTTGATACTCAATCTGTTTGTGAAACAGATTGTTCCACTATAGATTTAGAAATATCAGAACTAGAAGTATATAATGCCATGAAAGCACTAAAGAATGGAAAAGCATCAGGACCAGATGGCTTCAGCAGTGAGTTTTATAAAAAAATTCTTCTCCTCATGTCATTTTGTTCCTGACTAAGCTCTTCAACAAACTTTTGGATTCAGGTATATTTTCCTCAAAATTGATCAGAATCAATTATACAGCCATTACATAAAAAGGAGACATTAATTCCCCTGACAACTACCGGGGTATTTCGCTGTTGAATATCAGCAGCAAAATGTTCACAGTCATACTTAATAAGAGATTGACAAATTGGGCAGAGGAAAATAATTTGTTGAGTGAAACGCAGGCAGGGTTTAGAAAGAATTACAGTACAGTCGACCACATTATTTACTCTACTTGCACTAGTTCAGAAGCAATTTTCAACTAACAAAAACAAAATTATATGCAGCTTTCATTGATTTTAGGAAAGCCTTTGATCTCATAGACAGAAACCATCTTTGGCTTATACTCCGTAAAAATGGTATCAAAGGGAAAATGTTCAAAGCTATTCAAAGTATGTATGAAATAGTTAAAGCTAGGGTCAGAACTAACGGTGGTCTTACAGAAACATTTATGTGTCCTAGAGGATTGAAACAAGGCGATAACTGTAGTTCTATTTTATTTGCTTTTTTTTATCAAGGAGCTTGCAAATGATATAACACAGCATGGTAGACATGGGGTACGATCGTCACCTGATTTGATGCAGATTCTGGCCTTGTTATTTGCTGATGATGCTGTCCTCCTTTCTACCACTGTTTTTCAGGCTCCAGCACCAACTGAACATTCTATGAAGTACGGCAGATAGACTAGGTCTTACAGTTGATAATGAAAAATAAAAAAATGGTAGTATTTAGGGAAGGGGGTTACCTTGCTGCTGAGAAAAATGGTTCTACGGAAAATGGCTCGTAAAGAAAAAAAGAAAAGAAAAAAAAAAAAAAAAAAAAAAACAACGTGTTTTCAGTATCTTTAGATTTCTCTGGTCTATAGGCGAAAATTCTCCTAAGATTTTCTTTAAGATATTTGACACTCAAGTACATCCTATTCTGACATATGGTGCGGAAGTTTGGGGGTTGACTGGAGATCACACCCCTATTGACAGAGTACATCTTCTTGCCATAAAACGTTTATTGAATATTAGCATACAAACACGTAATCCACTTGCGTATTATGAAGCTAACAGATATCCGCTTTACATACAATTACTACTTTTACTAAACTATTAAGCACTGGTTAAGACTAACAAAAATGGAGAAAATATTGTATTACGAGGAAATCATACAAAATGCTGTACACAATGCAATGTCAAAGTAAGACAAATTTGGTAAGCAAGATTTGCATTACATTGTTTAGGTATGGGTTTGGATTTGTGTGGGAGAATCAAGGAGTAGAAAATGTAAAATAGTTTACATCCATTTTTAAACAAAGGCTTTATGACTTTTCATCTCCAAGATATAGACGCTTTGTTACAATCCAAAGAAAGATACGAACTTTATTCCACATTTCGTCAACTATAAAGTATTCCTGGTTAACTAGTGGAGATTAAAAAAATCACGCATTTAGAAAAAACACCTAACCAGACTTCGGCTTGGTGTTTTCCAACTTAAACCTCACAAGTTAAGACATTCGAGAAGCCAAGAAAACATGCCCATTTTGTCCCCACAAACTTGAAACGGAACTTCACTTTACATTAGTTTGTCCCAAGTATAAACTATTGCGGGAGAGATATATTTCTCGCAAATATATATACATCCAAATTCTTTCAAACTTATTTTATTATTATCAAATTCAAGGATGTGTGTGCCACTGGCTCTATTTCTGTCCAAATCATTTAAACTAAGAAATCAGAAACCGCCAAATAACTGAGTATATTTGAAAATCAAATAACTACTATGTATGTTGTGTGTGAAAGTTTGCTCTGTTGTAGGAAGCCTCTTTGTTGGTCATGGACGAATGACTTGTTTTAATTTTGGCTACTTGGGTGTCACAGTATGAATGGGATTGGGATTGAGTAAGAAAGGGAGAGAAAAATGAGTCTGTCTGTGCATGTTTCCAGAGAGAGAGAGGATTTGAGAGAAGGAGAGAGGGAGGAGAGAAGGGAACCAATCTGACCTGGACGAGAGAGGAAGAGAGAGACTTTCCATGCAGCGAGAGATTTATGAGAGAGAGAATTACCTCTTAGAGATG
>JADBJO010011538.1:27500-64163 GCA_016801955.1 Conus betulinus | reverse complement strand
TAACATCTGCCAGGAAACCGGGAATCAGAAGGAAATGTCCCTGAAGAAGTTTGCGATGGCTGTTGGAGATGGCCTCAATGAGAGAGACCAGCGGGGGCGTGGCAGCCACTGTACAGTCTTTAGGTGCTGTGGCTGACCCAGCTGCCTCTCCAGTGCTGTCTCCTCAGTCACGTGTCAGTGGCAGACAGAATGAGCACTTTCCCTGCCCTCTGCCCCCGCTCTCCAGTGGTGAGAACAGTGACAGGAAGCGCCATGTGTGTCCTGCAGGCATCATGTAACACCCCTGATGTGAAGCTAGACCCCAAACTGGTATTAAAAAAAAAAAAAAAAAAAAAAAAAAAAAAAAATTGGGGCTCCTTTTTGTGACAAACTTTGCCAGCCAGACAAAAACAATACCCTGTGTTCAGCTGTACCGCTCTATGAAGAACTACACTGATTGCTAGGAGAAAACACCAGACAGTGTTCTGGTGACTGTAGAATTCAATCTATAGTGCTAGGAGAAAACACCAGACAGTGTTCTTGTGACTGTAGAATTCAATCTTTTGTTCTGTGAAGAATTACACTGACTGCAAGGAGAAAACACCAGGCAGTGTTCTGGTGACTGTAGAAGTCGATCTTGCCTTTTTTCAAGTATCATTACCAGGCAGTCTTATCTCAGCTCTAAAAACTGTCATTTCCGCCCCTTTTTTTTTTGTATTCTGAATAGTCATCATCCTTACCGTAATCCATTTTGTGCATGTATAGACCTTTCCCTAGCTTAGTGTGTTTCCAAGGACATATCAAACTATGTGACAGTGTGGTGAGGCTAAACACACAGTAAGGAGCATGCTCCACATGGTCCACAAAACTCAAAAGAGCTTCGATACTTTTGTATATGCTCACCCAGCATGACAGTAATCAAATTCTGAAAGTTTCATTTTCTGACTTTTTGTTTTGTATTTTTTGTTTTTTCTCTAACCCTTAAAAATGAGCAGTCTGGGGGGGAAAGGAGAGGAGAAAACTGGTAGTCCCAAGTGAGTTAGATGCATGAAATACTGGCTCCAAATAACAAGAATGGATCACTTCAGAGTACTGAGTATAGGTTAATGGCAAGAGGACAGAGGTACATTTGCATCTTTTTCTAACGTCGGATACTTTTCATTCTGTTTGTACTTTTATTTGTTATCAAAATGTTTTAAGTGCTTCCTTAATCAGGATTAAGTTTCTGTAAGACTGATCAGCAAAAAAAGCTGCTATGTATCCAAGAGCTCAACCTCACATGGATAAAAATCATCCATTGTGAAAACACTGTGTCCACAGTCGGACCTGTTCATTTGATGTGTCCCTCCCACTAGGTTGGAACAAGCTGCGGCTGATTGAGAAGTCCAGTTTCTTCATCTTCTACATTGTGTAAATTGTCTCTGTCATTGAGGATGAGAGCCGGAATAACTCAGTTGGTAGAGCACCAGACTCGTAATCCTGGGGTTGTGGGTTTGAATCTCCGCTGAGCCGTTTCGTTACAGGGGGATTCTGACTCCATTTCCCACACAGTCCTTTGAATGAGACTATAAAGCTGGACTATGGGTGTGTAGTGTACGGCTCAGCCAGATCTTTCTACCTGAAAAATCTAGACCCTATCCACCATCAAGGGCTTTGATTGTGTCCGAGTGAGTTCTGCACCACCCCTGTTTATAGCATGTATGCCAAGGCAGGAGAACCATCCCTTTCAAATCGCCGACTGAAACTTGCTTTGAACTATTGTCTGAGCCCTCAAAACCCTGCATATGACTGTGTTTTTGACCCCAAATTCCAAAAGAAATTTGATGACCACCCCAATTCCATTCCACCTTTGGGAATTTGTCTTCTTCTCCATTTGAACAAAGCAGATAATAGACCTGGGAGTAGTTCATGTTTTTTCCAAGTTTCCTGATGATCCACCATGGACTTTCTTCACTCCAGAGATCTGCTTTGATTTGGCCTCATACCATAAAGATTTCATAGTTCCTTGGCATTCAAGTCCCTTTCTGTTGTACTGTGTTCTAAGTTTCCATCCTACAAAAGAATTTTCATATACGGTTCCAAATCTATACAGGGAGTTGCCTCTGCTGTGTTTTTTGTGCAGCAGATCCCCCTCAGAGATGTATCACACACATTCCAACAGACAGCTCCATCTACTTTGCAGATCTGACAGCCTAGGTCCTGGCTCTTCAAACTTTTGCAGATCGGAACATAAAGATTTTCTTATGTTATCAGACTCGCTTTCTGCTTTGGAGGCCATTGCTGGCCGTAATCTCAAGCACCCTCAGCTGCTGAAAGTTTTCAAACGGTACAACTCTCTGAAATCAGATGGCTACAACATAGTTTTTGCTTGTTCCCAGCCATGTGGGCATTCAAGGCAGCAAGATGGTTGACCAGCTTGCCAGGAGTGCCACAAAGGAAAAGTTGAGCAGGTTGTCTATTCCACACACTGATTTGAAACCTCAAACACAGGCTTACATCAGAGCCACTGGCAAGAGGAATGGAACTTGCAGACACATAACAAAGTATTTAAAATGTGTCCAAACCTGAAAGAGTTTTAACTATGTTCCCAAGGCAGCCATGTGTAAATCAATTTAGAGTACAGCTTTAGCTGTAGAAGAATTAATCTTCGTTTTTCCTCTTTTCCTGTAGTTTCACTGCATCCTACCTGGAGGTTTGCAAAGCCTGTCATAGGCTGGTTGGGCCTTCACTCTGTATCTGTCAGTGACACCTCCCATGTCGTTCTGAGGGGAAAAAAAAACTATGAGGCATTTGCCCTCATCTGTGTCTTCATGTATGACACTGTCAACCAGTCTGTCATCCAAACACAAGTGACATTCCTACAGGTTACAAACGTATCACTTTGCGTTGTGTTCGTTCAGTGCATGCAAGCTGTGCAGTTTCCTCCATGAGATGGACCAAGGCAGTGCAAGAGGGTAAACAAGACTTCAGAAGCCCTCGTCTTTTCAGAACCTTGCTTAAGTGATTTATGTTTTCAATGAACATACTGGTTTTATACACCAACACACATCTAACAACCAAGAAGTGGGTCACAGTTCATGAGGGTCAGATGGTAGAGTTACGTCATGTCTGTGATGTCCTTATTCTCTACTGTTTCTGGACTTGATTTGTGAAAAAACGTAGGTAATTATTTGTTAGTTCTTTTTTAATGATCTAAGAATATTACCATTTTGTAAGGACAACATAGACCATGTGTCAAAATGGTAAGGCAAGTCGTAGCATGTGTATGCAATGATTTGTACCTGTAGTAACTGTTGCTGATGACACCTCTGTTTCTAGGAAGCTTGATGAAAGTTTGAGGGACTACGCTGTCAGTATGGCTTACAGAAGATCTACTGAGAGGTGCTCGACATTCCCACGGCAAGTGGCTGCCTGATATTCACCAGATGCAGCTGTTGAAAGCTGCGGACATCATTTGACGAAGCAGCAATACTACGCCGGCATTCATCCAGCGAACCAACAGCTGATGCTCCGCCAGGACTGGTGCAGAGAATGAACAAGCCCACGGTCATCTGGACTTAACGGCCAAAACTGTTGGCAGAGACAAGCAACATCATGTAGAGCTCCAGACTATTGGGGGGTTGTGTTTTGTGGTCTACCTTGGGTGCCTGTGCAGGAATGTTCACATACACCAGGCAGCCAACAGTGTGTCCAGCACAGTCTGAGAGGCATCAACATTGCAGAGCTACCCATGTACCCTGGGTGTTTGTTAGCGGCTATGCCTGGATCATCACATTTGAAAAGATTTTTTTTTAACATCTTTATTGAGGACCCTGAGATATGCACACAAATAGTCGAATGTGCAACTATTTGAGGTTTGCAAGGAAACAAGGCTGAGCTCACAATGTCTAGCCATCTGTGGTTTGGAAGAAAATTCCATCTGTGTGTTCACACAAAAATTGAAAAATAAGAACTGAAAATATCAGCTTATTAGATGATCAATAAGGTAATCAGTTATTTGATTAAGGTACATTTACTTATTATATTAGTTACTAGTAATGACTGATGTTTGACAAAGATGTAATACTTGATTAATGTACATTTATGCATTCCATTAGTTACTAATATTGTAATAAGGACTGAAATTTGACAAAGATGTAATACTTGATTAATGTACAATACTGACAATGGACACTATATGTGTGCGTGTATATATATACACAGAACAGGGATAGAAAACCTATCAGGGCACTGACAATACTGACAGTGGACACTGTGTGTATATATACATAGAACAGGGATACAAAACCTGTCTGGGCAATACTGACAATGGACACTAAGAAATGTTACACTTGACAGTTTGACATATGGTCCTAGCACCCACAGTCTTAGGTCTAGTTATCAGCTGACTAACTCTAGTGCAGTAATTGAGACACCAAAAGTGATTGTATTTCTTTCTTTCCCATTTGTTTTCAACATCGATACATAAGCATGTAAACAAAACATTGGATCATTGAAACTATTGTCATTTATTGAAGAAAGATTTGTGGTCCGAGCTGATTGAAGTGCAAAATTCAGAAAATGCAACTCCAGAACTAAAGTAGGTTTAGTGTGAATCATAAGTGTACTTGGACATGACTGCATGATGATAGTATTGTAGTGATTGATACTTTTTATATATATATCCTCTTTTCATGTAGGAATTATACTACATTGTGTGTGTGTGAGAGACACTTTTAGTGTGTATGTACGTTTACTGTGAATCATCATTGTCCTTATAATCAATTGTATAAGGTGTAGTAGTGTTCTGCATCAGAGTGTATGTACGTTCAATGTGAATCATCATTGTCCTTATGATCAGTTGTATAAGGTGTAATAGTGTTCTGCGTTAGAAGCCTCAGGCTACGTGCAAAGTAGACCCAGACCTGGCCTTGCAAAGCACGGCTGTGTCCAACCCGGATGTCTGCTCCTTGGAAGTGTGCATAGTAGACCCAGACAGAGCAATGAGAATGAGGATGATAAAGATGATGCTACGGATTGGTCTGAGACTGCATGGTCAGGGCTGTACTCTATGCTTCCTTCATAATGTATCCAGGCGTCAACCAGGCTTGAGAGATAGGACACTGGCAGTGTTGGTCAGGAAATTTGAGCAACACTCTCAGCAACGCATCCATCAAGTGGATGAAACTCGACTGTATGGTCCCAGTCTTCCCAGCTGAGCCCGCAGCAAACCCCAGCTCTGGGTAGGAGCTGGTCGGAGCAGAAAAAATCCCACATGGCTCTGATGGGATTTGAACCCCCGACCTCCCAGCCGGAAGTTGGTGATACTACTACTTCACCACAGCAGATGGAAAAAAAATGAGTGATTTGTTTTTATGTATCATGTGATGTGTGTTAAAATTATTAACGTTGAATTATTGAATTGCGACAAGTTAAAAACCCTGAATAGAAGTGACATTACTGAAAGTGTGAAACACACACCCACACACCCACACACAGAGTTAAGCATCTGCAAATTTGACTGTGAAAGAGAGTTATATAAGAAAGGGATCAAATTAAGAAATTAATAATGAAATCAACCATAAAAGTCCCATGAAGGAAAACTATTTTGTGGTGACAAATTCAAATATCAAATAAAATACAAGAGAATAAATTACAATGAAATGGGGTACATCACAACGATTTCAATGAAAGAAAGATTTTCCTTTGCACCCCGTTCCCCAACCCCTTGCACTCACACTCATTGGAAAATGACCCTGTTAACATCCTACCCACCCGCTCAACAAAGTTCAAAATTTGATAGTTAAATGAGTAAAATACAACAGAATAAAATCAAATTAATAAGCTTGAAATTAAACATCAACACTCACCACTTATTTATTTACTTACTTACATAATATACCCAAACAGCAGCACAACCGCATTGAAGATGTATGTAACCATTTGTAAGTACTATGAATATGCATGTAACCATTTGTAAGTACTATTTGTGCCTGTGTGTGGGCTTGTGCGCTCATGTCTGATTATGTGAGAGTGTGCCTGCGTGTGAGCATTGTGTGCATGCGTGCGTGCAAGGGTGCATGTGTACACATGCATGTGTGGGTGTGCATGTGTCTGTGCATAAGCGCGTGTCATGCATGAATGAGAGCATATATGTGGGGGCCAATGCTTGCCAGTATATCTGCATGCGTTTGAATGTGTGCCTGGGTTCCAAAATTAAGTCGTCGTCGTCATCACTGTAATCATCATCATCATTACACCAACATTATAATCCTGAGATGAGTACAGTTGTGGTTGGAAGGGGGAGATGGGGATAGAGACAGGGGAAGGGGGGAGGGTAGTTTAAGGATGGAGTGAGGAGGGGGGAGGGGGCAGGATGTTTACTGTATCTGCCAGTAAGGGCATTGACTAGCGGTTACACCTGCAAGTAGGCAATGCATAAAAAATGACTATCTTAACTGTGAGAATATTGTAATTTATGATCTTAACTGTGAGAATATTGTAATTTATGCTGTGCATGTACATACACACTCATACAATCAGACACACACACGTACGTACAGTTACTTTTACAAGTAGATGGACACACCCACTCCCACTTTTTCGCACCACCACCACCACCCCACATCCACACTTCTGATCAAGTCAGCATATAGTAACAGTTTATAATGAAGAAATTTATAATATTTATTCAGTAACTCTTTGGGCTTGTGGATAAAACCGATTCCTGTTCTATGTGTTCTGGACTTTGAAAACCGAAATGTAGCAATTCATAATATTTGTAAAGAGGATAACTGTGATTGTTCACAATCTTTCTTGCCTTCACTCTCACACAAGGTTCATACAATTCAGTTAGATTCACCTGTGTCACACTTACCATTCTGCTGCACTTATTTACCATCTGATGCAAACACTCTTATTTCTAAAACGTAAAAGAAAATGTCAAAATGGATTGAATGAATTAGTGATTAAAAAGCGTCAAAGACTTCTGAATCAATGAGGGTGTTTCTTAGTTTTTACAGAAAATGTATCCTTCACTGGCGCTTTCTGTTCATATGAATTGTATTGGATAGATCTGAAGCTGAAGACTTGTTTATGACGTTGTTCATTTGGTGGGAAAAGAAGACAGCATTGAACTCCTTGCCATTTCCTCCCACTTCTCTTTTTGTCCCAAGCAGCAGAGAGAATGTCTCTGTGGAATGATTAAGGTCATTTTGTGCAGAAATGAATGATGGTAGCCTCACGGAAGTGATCAATTTGTCATTAATGTTGGAAAGAAAGATAACAAGTGTAAAAAAAAAAATCATAGAAGTTTGGTCCCTTTACCCGGCCGGCCAGGGGAAGTACGGTTTGCATGACCGACAAAATCCCAGCTGTCTTCAGACGGGTCGGGCTGGGTGCACTGTGCACGGCTTTGGCCGTCGCCGGTAAGCTGGAAAAGAGATGAACTAGAGCAGGGTTTTTCCTCCCGGACAGGTGTTGCATGGCTGGGTCTGGGTCCACCATGCACACAGCTCTAGTCCCTGAGGCCAGGGTCTTCTCCCTTGTCCGTTGCTCCTGGGAATGAAGATTAGCAATCACATGAAATTGTGTATCATGAAAAATTTTTTGTTTTGTTTTAGTCGATGTATTGAAATTTGTGTATTATTCAGATTTTTTTGTTTCGTTTTGGTCGGTGTGTTGAAATTGTGTATCATTCAGACTTTTTTTTTTTTTTGTTTTGGTGGGTGTGTTGAAATTGTGTATCATGAAGCTTGTTTTGTTTTGGTCGGTGTGTTGAAATCATGTACCATTCAGACTTCTTTGTTTCGTTTTGGTCGGTTGATGCTGCAGAAAACACTCCCTAAACAGTTTGTATAGGAAAAGCAGTTTGACCAATGGTGTGTGTGCTTGTGTGTAAAATACTTGTATATATGTTATGTGTATACAAAGCTCTGTGCATCTGGGTATCCAATGCTTGTTGTGTGTATGTGTGTATGCATCACTGTTTACCTGTCGTACATAAGATTACATATGTACATTGAGCACTGGATACGCATATACAGAGTATTTCACACATGCATTTACTCTGTGTCCATGTAATGCCCACTACATGTGTTTGCGCTTTGAATTCTCTGTGTACATTGAGCATTACATAGACTCAGAGTCAGTGCCTGGTGTTCCCTGCCTTTGTAGACCCTGTGTACATTGAGCATTACATAGACTCAGAGTCAATGCCTGTTGTTCCCTGCCTTTGTTGACCCTGTGTACATTGAGCACTACATAGACTCAGAGTCAGTGCCTTTGTAGACCGTTCTCCTGGCTTTGTTCTGGAAACTTCTGTCATTTTTTTTTCTTACAGCAGTTAAGACATGCCAGATCTGTGTTTCATCTGGCAGCGAGTGAAACTTGTTAAGCACTGTCCAGAGTGGAGTCTAACTGTCCACTCCTGTATTTGCCCATGTGGACCCCACATCCTTTTTGTGGCTTACAAGATAGAGTTGACCCACCATGTCACAGTCGCATGTTGTTTGTTTGTTTCTTTTCTGGATATGTTTTTTTTTTTTCATGGACTGAGTTGTTTTGTGATGTGACTTTTTTCCTTGCTGGACTTTGACAGTCCCTGAAAAGGCGCTGTGTGGTGGGCAGGGCTGCAGTGATAAAAAACTGGATCTTGTGCAATGTTCTGTGTATGTGTTTGTGTGTAAGAACAAGCTGGCATCTGTTTCTGAGAGGAAAAACACTACAACAATATTGCATGATGGAAACTCCCACCTTTTATTTTCATTTTTAATCATGTTTGTACATATTGTTTTTTTACTATACTATTCTTTTTAAACATGTTGTATTTTCTAGTGCAGGATGTCTTGTTGGTTCATAATGGCTTCTTGTATTGCGTGGACGATCTGAAAATACGTTTCAGTTTTTGTGCATGCATATAAGACGTACCCAAACAAGCAGTTCATGAAAGGGGAGTGGGTAGATTGATGCAGCAAAAGGAGACGGGGAAAGGAAGATGGCTGTAACTTATGTCTGAGGTAACTGCTGGGAGGTATGGTAGTGTGTGTGTTTGTTGGTGGAGGATATTGCGGGCTGGTGTTGCTGGGGTGGATAGATTCTTGCTGCTTTTGGGTGTTGATGCCATGAGGGTGGAGGGCTCAGAGTCTGATAGTGAGATAAAGACGAAGATAAGAAGGCGCTTCAAGTTGTCACTCTGCGATTACCAAAGTACCAGGACTTTGACATGGTTGATGTGTTGGGGATGGTTGAAGTGCAAGGTGACTGGTTTGGGCCAATGGTGATGGATGTCAGCCAGGTGTTCAGAGATGTGCAGGATGTGTCACCTACATAGATCTTAGCACACAGCTGGCAGTAGACAGTGTACACAATGTTGTGGCTGTGATAGGGGATGTGTCACCTACATAGATCTTACCACACAGCTGGCAGTGGGCAGTGTACAATGTTGTGGCTGTGACAGGGGATGTCTCACCTACATAGATCTTGCCACACAGCTGGCAGTAGACAGTGTACACAATGTTGTGGCTGTGACGGGGATGTGTGTCACCTACATAGATCTTACCACACAGCTGGCAGTGGGCAGTGTACACAATGTTGTGGATGTGACAAGGGATGTGTCACCTACATAGATCTTGCCACACAGCTGGCAGTAGGCAGTGTACACAATGCTGTGGCTGTGACAGGGGATGTGTCACCTACATAGATCTTAGCACACAGCTGGCAGTAGACAGTGTACACAATGTTGTGGATGTGACAAGGGATGTGTCACCTACATAGATCTTAGCACACAGCTGGCAGTAGACAGTGTACACAATGTTGTGGCTGTGACAGGAGAATGATGTGAAGGAGTCTCTGGGGCCATGTAGGATGGAGGCTGGTTTGGTGAGAGGGCAGATTTGAAATTGGGTTTTGAGCAGGGGAAAGTACCTGGTGGTTTAGGTGTGGAAATTTTGTTCAGTTTAGATGACACAAAGTAGGTCTTTGAGATTTTTGTCACACTCAGAAGTGATCATGGGTTTAGTTTCAAAGGCTGGTTTGTGATGTTCTACTCTGTGCCAGTTAGACTTCAGGATCCTGTAGAAGAGGAGAGTGTGTGGGTGGAGAGGAGGCAGGCGGTGGGTCGGTCCGTCTCTTTTGGAGGCTGGGTTTCCAGGGCAGATGTTCTGGATATAGCTGAGAGCACATTAATGATGGCATTGGGGAATCCATCCACAGTTGATGAAAACTCTAAGACAATTGGGCTGCTTGTAGAGCGAAAATTTTCTTCTTTGGAGCAGAGTCTGTATAGGTGGAGGGATTCAATTCAGAATAAGGAATGCTGTCTTCAGTGGATGGGTGGTGGGAAGATGTGTTTGTCCAGGTATGAATGCACATCAGTGGTTTATAGAAAATGGAGGTTTTGAGCAGTCCATCTTTAAGGGAGATGGTGATGTCCAGGAAGTTGACTGACTGTGAAATGGTGTAGGTCAGTTGGATGGATGGATGGAAGGTCTGAGCAAAGTTGAGGAAATTGCGGAGGTCATGTTCTGGCAAGGATGTGGCTCCCAATCCATCATCTATGTATCTTTTGTAGAGCTCTGGTGTCGAGTCTGTATAAAAGGTTGGTAGATGGTGTTCTACAGTCCATCATCTGTGTATCTTTTGTAGAGCTCTGGTGTCGAGTCTGTATAAAAGGTTAGTAGGCGGTGTTCTATGTTTCCCATCAAACTATCGCCCAATAGCTCTGACCAGCTGCCTGTGTAAGCTGATGGAAAAGATGGTCAACTCCCGTCTGATGTGGAAGCTGGAAACCGACGGCCTTTTGGCCAGTGAACAGTGCGGGTTCCGCAAGTACCACTCGACAGTTGACCATTTAATCCGTCTAGAAACCACCATACGCAACGCCTTTGTCAATAAGCAGCATGTGGTCGCTATCTTTTCGACCCTAGAAAAAGCATATGACACCACGTGGAAATCAGGGATCCTTATGGATTTGCATAAACTTGGTTTTCATGGCTATCTGCCTATGTTTATCGAAAACTTTCTGGCTGATCGACAGTTCCAGGTGCGTGTTGGCACCACACTCTCGGACATCCATGGGCAGGAGTTGGGTGTACCTCAGGGGAGCATCCTTTCTCCTGCCCTTTTCAGCATTAAGATCAATGACATTGTGAAATCGGTAAGCCAGGGCTCTGAGTCTTCTTTGTTCGTTGACGACTTCGCGCTGTACGCAGTTGGAGCTTCTTACGCCAGCGTACAGCGGCGACTCCAACTTTGTGTCAACAGGATTCAACAGTGGGCCGAGGACAACGGGTTTACCTTTTCACGTACAAAAACCCAGTCAATCCATTTTCACAATTTTCGTCAATTTTTTTGCTGATCCTGAAATTCTTCTGGATAAGACCACCATTCCAGCTGTTAAGGAAGCGAAATTTCTGGGGGTTATTTTTGATCAAAAACTGAACTTTCTCAGCCATATTAAAAACCTCAAAACTTCTTGCCAGAAAGCTCTGAATATTCTGCGGGTCGTAGCACACACTGACTGGGGCGCTGATAAGAAAACTTTGCTGCACCTCTACAGAGCCCTGGTCCGTTCCAAACTGGACTATGGTTGTGCTGTGTATGGCTCTGCAAGACCGTCCTACCTCAAACTCTTAGACCCTATCCACCATCAAGGGCTTCGTCTATGTCTTGGAGCATTCCGCACCACCCCTGTGTACAGCCTGTACGCAGAGGCAGGTGAACCCTCACTGTCCAACCGCAGGTTGAAACTATCTTTGAACTACTATATCAGACTGTTCTCTGAACCAGAAAACCCTGCCTATGACTGTGTCTTTGACCCTCAGTTCCAAAACAAATTCGAAAACAACCCTACCTGTATTCCGTCGTTTGGCCTTCGTATGCAGCCTCACGACGGAATGCAGGTCTAGACCTAGGAGTGTGTCTGATTTTTTTTTCCAAGTTTCCAGATGAGCCTCCGTGGACCTTTTTCACACCAGACATTCGTTTTGATCTTGCAGCTTTTCGCAAAGAGTCCACCAGCTCTCTGGCATACAAGGCGTTGTATGCTGAGCTGAGTTCAAAACTCCCATCCTATCAGAAAATTTTCACTGACGGTTCCAAGTCTGAAAGATGGAGTGGCCTGTGTGCAGCCTACTGCCCTGGTGCTCCTTCTCAAATACTGTTAGAACATATTCCTTCAGACGCTTCTGCCTACTCTGCTGAACTTACAGCTCTGGTTCTGGCACTAAGAATAATCTCACAGTCTCCAAGAGGGGACTTTCTGGTTTTGTCGGATTCGCTGTCGGCTTTGGAGGCCATATCTGGCCGCAACCTTCAGCACCCCGAACTTTTACACTTTTTTGACCTTTTTACCAGTTGACAGCGGAGGGTTACAACATTCTTCTGGCTTGGGTTCCCGGTCATGTTGGCATCGGAGGGAACGAAATGGTGGATCGTTTGGCCAAGAATGCCACAAGAGAGAAACTGTCAAACACACCTATCCCCTGCTCGGATCTGAAACCCAAAATTAACGATTATGTAAAAGACCTCTGGCAGGAGGATTGGAATACACAGACGGATAACAAACTCTTTCAGATCCGTCCAAACCTAAAGGAGTTCCTCCCATCTTCGTCTGGTGGTCGTAAAGAAGAAACAGTTCTGTGCCGGCTGCACACCGGCCATTCGTATTTTACCCATTCCTACCTTTTAAAGAGTGAAGAAGTCCTGGTGCATTCCGTGTCATGTGCCACTCACAATGAAACATATTCTTTTAGAGTGTTGGGATTTGCACGATGTGAGACACAAAACATTTTACAGCAGATTCCATGAAAACCTTGTTCAGAGATGTTCCGCCTGACGCGATCTTTGAGTTCTTGAAAGAGGTTAACATTTTTCATCGGATCTGAGATTTTACAGTGGAAAGATTTTTAACAAAGTTTTGGATGTTAGACGATGTCTTTTAAAGAACTGTGTGGATGAATGACCTGTGAGTTGATTTTAACGTGGTGACAGCCCTGATATGGCCCTTTGCGGTCGGCTGGGCTATAGAGGTATGTGAGGAGGTTTGTACTATGGGTTGTATGACTGATCATGCTGAGTGTGTGGGTTGTCTTTGAGGTATGTGAGGAGGCTTTGTACTAAGGGTTGGAGGAGAGAGTGTAAGTACTGTGAAATGTGTTATGAAGGGCAGCTACAAGCAGAAAGGATGGGTCTGCCAGTTGTGTGGATTTTGTGTATTTTAGGAAGCAGGTAGAAGGTGGTGGGTTGTTTGGTGTCTGTCATTATTAGGACCACTTCCTGGTTTGTACATTGTGTAGGAAAGCCAAAGGGGGTCCTGTGCACTTTCAGTTATTAACAATAATGTGTAGGTGTGTAGGAAAGCCAAAGGGGGTCATGTACACTTCCAGTTATCAACAATAATGTGTAGGTGTGTAGGAAAGCCAAAGATGGCACAAGATGGACATTGAATGAAAATGAGGTCATTGGGAAGGAGACGTTGTGAGTGAAAATTGTAATGATGATAAGAATGATACTGATAGCAGTAACAGTATGATGATAAGGATGATACTGATAGCAATAACAGTAATGATACTGTTAGCAATAATAGTAATGATAAAGATACTGATAGCAATAACAGTAATGATAAGGATGATACTGACTGCAATAACAGTAATGATGATAATGATACTGAGCAATAACAGTAATGATGATATAAGAATGATACTGATAGCAATAACGGTAATGATGATAAGAATGATAATGATAGCAATAACAGTAATGATAATGATGATGATATTTAAAAAAAGGTGGAGAGAGGATTATTGCCACTATTAGTGATGAGGATAGTAGTCGTAGTATTAACAGTGCCTATACACACAGAAGAGGAGAAAGGAGAAGGGTTAGAGGATTGACTAACAGCATGGTTGTAGCGACAACAGTGCTAGTGGTGATAATAATGGTAACATCAATGATAGCAATGATAATAGTAATGGTAATAGTAGCAATAGTATTAATACTAACAATAGTAACAGTAATAATGATGGATGTAAAGAAGAAAATAATAGCAGTGATAATGATAGTAATGATACTAATGATAATGAGGGAATGGGAGGAAGAAGGGAGGGGGGGGACAGGAAGAACAGATGAGGAGGGTACACATGGGAAGGATGAAATCCAACAGGTATATTCAACCTGGAACTGTGCAGGACAGTTGTGCCAAATGAAGAGAGGTGACACATGCCCAAGACTGGCTTTTGGGTTGTGCTCTGCAGGGCTCCCATGTGTTTTGTTTGCTGGTCTGGATAGTTTACAAAAATGGATCGATATTCATCATTCTCAGTGTGTTTCGAGCACAACAGTGGTTTTGTTTGTGTTTTTGTACTTGTGTTTTCCAAGTGGAAATACAAGGTAGGACCTGACCTTTCTATTTCTTTGCTTTAAGAAAGGTGTTTTTTTGGTGCACTTTTAGTTTTGAAGATGGCAGACTGCCCAAACCGTCTGCCATGTCAGATGTTTTTTCCATGATGAAAGACATGAGCTTCAGGCTACTTTGGAATTGGAAGAAAGGGAAACGCAAACTGGGGTGGACGAAAACTTTTTAAACAATGACAGCTGTGCTTCCAGCCCCAGCACGTGTTTAGAAGTGGCTAGCACACACAGCAGCCATGTGGCGGGTGATGGTGAAGCTGGGGTCAGAGGCTAGTGCACACGGCAGCCATGCCGCGGGTGATGGTGAAGCTGGGGTCAGAGGCTAGCGCACACGGCAGCCATTCTGCGGGTGATGGTGAAGCTGGGGTCAGAGGCTAGCGCACACAGCAGCCATGCCGCGGGTGATGGTGAAGCTGGGGTCAGAGGTTAGCACACACAGCAGCCATGCGGCAGGTGATGGTGAAGTTGGGGTCAGCACATGTTTAGAAGAGGCTAGCGCACACAGCAGCCATGCCGCGGGTGATGGTGAAGTTGGGGTCAGAGGCTAGCACACACAGCAGCCATGCCGCGGATGATGTTGAAGCTGGGGTCAGGGACCCACAGTGTGATAAGAAGGGTGCCACAAACATTTCACATAGTGCTGAAGAGCAAAGCTGTGAGAGAGTGAAATGGACTTCACAGTCGTCCTGCCAGTTTACCAGAGTGAATGCGCAGGAATACTTGATGACTTCGTGAGAGAGGTGGAAGTAGAAGAAAAAAATCAGTCAGATAAGGGTTTCATGAAAAATACCAAATCCAAGAGAACTGTCAGGAAGTTAGAGTCCCTCAACAATATACTGCTGGATGCTTTCCCACCTTTTAGTGTGATCCCAAAGATGCTGCAGGAAATAGTCAGGGACAAGGCAAAAGGGGTTGTGGTTGTTCCGGACTGGCCAAGTCAACCCTGGTACCCCATCATAGGGCCACTGTTGATACAATGGTTGCTCCAGACTGGCAAAATCCAGTGCAGGTGTTGCCACTGGAAAAACTTATTCCTGATGCCACAAAACCCACAACTCAAGCATCGAATGTGAAAGACTCTAAGACTTTTCATTTGCAATCTCCAGAAACTACTAAGAAAGTCTGGAATTTCGAAGAAAAGTGAAAAACATTACCTGTGCCTCATGGCAAAAGAACTATGCATGTATGTGGGATTTCAATCCTGATTCACCATCTGTGAATGAATGCATTGACTTTGGATTTCTTTTCAAAACGGGTCAAAGATACAGTTCTATTTGTGTGGCCAGGCCAGCTCTCTCTGGATTTCTTGACTTCAGAGACTGAAAATTTTAGAGAACACAGACGTGAAGAAATTTAGGAAAGGTGTGTTTGAATTGAGACCATCCCTCCCAGATATTCAGTTATGTGGGACGCTGATATTGTTTTTGAATATCTTGAGGCTTTGGTTCCTCATGAAAAACTAACACTGAAGGAGCTTACTCTTAATTTTTAAGCTGGTAATGCTGATAGCTCTGCTGTTGGGTCAGAGATATCAGACAGGTACGAACCTTTCAAGAACTTCCATGACAAGATACGAAACAAATGTGACATTGATTACTGAATGGATAAACATTTAGAAACTATTGAAATAGTAGCCTTTCCAATGAACAAAAAACTGTGCGTTGTCACAGTGCGAAAAGATGACCTGAAACGAAAAGACATTGGGGGAAGTGTGCGGTCACTGTTCATTACTTATCAGAGGCCACATAAAACAGGTCAGTTGTGACACTTTGCCCAGGTGGCTGAAACATGTGTTGGGCAGAGCAGGCATTGACACACAGCAGTTTGGTGCTCACTCTACTCGTTCTGCATCAACATCAGTGGCAGTGGCTGGAGGCATACCTGTTGACACAGTCATGAAGCAGCAGGGTGGTCTGCTGAATCCATTTTTACCAGATTTGACAAAAAGGCAGCTTCAGGTAACATGGGGCAGGCATTGCTGGACAGCGACATGAAGAAACAGTAGCTGGTGATGGCATACATTCATTCATTTCATTATACTAGCAACTAATGGCTCAAAAAGCTTCATTTGGCACAACTGTCCTTTGCACTTTGGGGTTAAATTATCGTGAACTTGCGAATACTTATCATGTAAGTGCAATGGAATGTTCTCAATTTATACACATGTTTCTGTATCTATCAGTTAAATCAAAGAGAACGCTTGCGATAAAGCGAGTGATTGCGATAGCGCGAGCGCTTGTAAAGAAAGCGCTTGCTTGGCGTTGAGGTGCACAAAGAGAAAGATTGTACAGCGCGCTCGCGACTGGTAGAGCTAGGTCATTTGGCAGTATGGCGGATTCAAGTGAAGACGAACTTTTGTTGCTGGACAGTGTTCTGCCGAAAATATCCTAGGAAAACGCAAAAGAGTGGGCGTTCATGAGATTAATCAAAGGAGGCGAATGGAAAGTGAATACCATAAATTGTTTCCTTTGCTTAAAAGGAGCCCTTCTCGTTTTCATTCCTACTTGAGAATGAGCCAAGAGACATTCAAGTACATCTTAGAAAGAATTTAACCAAAGATAACAAAGAACTGGTGCAACTTTCACCAACAACCAATTATCCATGTTGGTCAGACTGTCACTGAGAGAAAAAATGCGACACACACCGCACTCGCCAGACTCGAGACAACACGCGACGGGGCACCAGGAACACGCTTGCTCGCGAGAAAGAAATAACTTTTGATTCTTGACGCTTTCCAAGCGTCGCTTCAAATCGCAGGCGCGATAAAGCGAGAGCGTGCTTTTTGTGCGGCACAAGCAAATTTGGAGCAACATTTCAAGCGCTTGTCCCAACGCGCTCGCTTTTATCGCGAGCACAAGGTCTAACTACCAGGGTTATTTCCCCCATCTCATTAATGCCTATGCATTGGTGTGGGTTGAAACTTTTTCCCCCATCTCATTAATGCCTATGCATTGTGTATTGGTGTGGGTTTAAACTTGATGTGTGATGAATCGGTCATTGATCTTACAAGGTGTGCAGTAAGCATGGGTTCCCCCCCATCATCCTGTGCATGGCTCAGTCGGGTCCCCCCCCCCCATCATCCTGTGCATGGCTCGGTCGTATGTACTTTAGTCTCATCTTCTGTGAGCTCAGTAATGCAGTGTATATTTTGTGCATTACTCAGTGTGCGGGTAGGATGGCAGGGGCAGGGGGGTTATGTTGGCCCACCCTAACTGTAGTTGATATTATTCCCAGTCTCCAGTGGGGAGAAGCAAAGTGACGCAGAATAATAACAAATGTGAATTTTTTTTTTTTATATATGAAGGTGTAGTGGATATTAGACAAATTTAGGATTTCATAATGTTGGAAAGTTTTTGTGTGTTACTACTGTCAGTGTTTTTATGGGTTGCAGCCTATATACAAAACAACTGTCACTGATCTTACAATGCATGCAAATTTTTTTCAACCTGATGGATCTGAACCTAAAATGTCCCAAAATGGAAAATCTGCTTATACCATGAGGTGGAAAGTCTGATCTCCAAACTTGGAGATAGGTAAATCCGCTTTTGCCATGGAATGGAAAGTATGCATTCATATTTCTTTTCTAATCCACTTTCAAACCAACAATATTCTTCCACACATATATAATGTATTCAATTTTATTTCATATTTTTTCATGATCCACAGAAAAATAAATTCTTTCATCAAGGACATGCTGGTGTTCGCAAATTTTTTCTACATCCTATACATTACTCATATTACAACATTAACAATTGAATTCAGAGACAGTGGGGATTTGGGGGCGTTAGACTATGTGCATTGTGGACCTGGGCTGGTACACTTTAGCAGCAAGTTGGAAAAATCAGGTTGATTTTTCCAACTTGCTGCCAAAGTCGTGCATAGTGCACCCAGCCAACCTGTCCAGGTCCACTATGCACACAGCCTTCGACAGAGGGGGTGGGACACTTCCATCACAATCCTCCACAAACATGCACACTACCATACCTGAAGAAAGAAAATGAAGGGAGTTTCCCACCATGCAGTTTTCTTGCAGATACCACTGGATGTACAATATTCTTGTCTCGTCCTGTCAGAAACGGATACCACTGGATGTACACATACAATATTCTTGTCTCGTCCTGTCAGAAACGGATACCACTGGATGTACACATACAATATTCTTGTCTCGTCCTGTCAGAAACGGATACCACTGGATGTACACATACAATATTCTTGTCTCGTCCTGTCAGAAACGGATACCAGTGGTTGTAGACATACAATATTCTTGTCTTGTACTGACAAACAGATACCAGTGGATGTACACATACAGTACTCTTGTCTTGTCCTCTCAGAAAAACAGATACCAGTGGATGCACACATACAAGATCCAGTGTTATCCCTGCAGCCCAGCCTGCATAGCACCTTTTCATCCGACAATCGGACACAGGGGAAAGCAATTGGTTAACAGAAATGGAAGTGAAAGAGAATGGGATGAAATAATTTGGAAAACAGAACATTTGTGGAAAAGTGCCAGTCTCTGGAGTTCTATTTAAAACATACATACAGGGATAGATGGCAGGTACACTGAAATGCTTTAAAAAAAAAAAAAAAAAAAAAAAAAAAGAAAAAAATGTAGGTAAAAACAGCACCAAGATAATAACCACCAAAGGATAAAGAGCAGAGAAGTGGCACAATCAGGACTGCAAATGGTTTTGAACAGAATGTGTTGGAACAGCTGTGGGAATGGTCGGTCAAATCAGAGAGCTATATCAGTTTGGAAGGTTTGGGCACTGGAGGTAATAATACAAACTAGATGCTTTAAGTTTGAAGAGTGCCTATGTGTGGAGGTGGAACTGGGTAGGCAGCAGAGCAGACTGTTACACCTGACCTAGAAGGCAATGCCAAGGATGACCTCTGGAAGACAAAGGTCAGGACTAAGCAAACTCTTGATAAGGGAAATAGCACGGAGAACTGGGGCTGTCAGCAAAAGAGAAGTACAGAAAGTCAGGGAGGTGAACAGAACAGTATGCATAAGGAGAAGTGCAAGAATGAGACGAGAAAGGGAGTGGCGGATGGTTTGAAGGTTGTCAAACGGATTATGTTGGAGGGAATGAAATGGAAAGAAAAATAGATGGAATAAAGAGAGGTTTGAATACAACAGCAGGAACTGGAGTTGCTCTACATTCATTCTTAATAAAGATCAGCACTTTCACCATGGACATGATGCCCAAACGCACATGCAATCTCTCTCTCTCTCTCCACACAAAGTATACAGTGGACAGGGGTGGTTGGTCAGGACAGAAAGAAATGGACACCACAGTGAATGGAGTCCATGACCTCAGAAAGTCCACTGTGGTCATTTAGGACAGAAAGATGGACAGGGCAGGAAAGAGACTATGATCTCACAAAGTCCGACAGTGGGTAAGGGTGGTCATTTAGGACAGAAAGATGGACAGGGCAGGAAAGAGACTATGATCTCACAAAGTACAACAGTGGATAGGGGTGGCAGTTAGGACAGAAAGAGATGGACATGGTTGAGAACAAGGCACAAGACCACTACTGCTCATGTTCCCACTAGGAGAATAATCACAGCTGGGGAAAATGAGGGAATGAGTAAAAATGCTGAAAATGAAAAGGGATATGTTAAGGGAGAACATGCACACACAAATGTGTGTGTGCGGCACGTGTTGTTCTTCAATTTAACGTCTTCCCACTTGAATTGATTCCAGATGAATTGTGTAATGGTGTGTGTGTGCGCGTGCGTGCATGCCTGTGTATTTGCATGTGCGAGTGTGTGTAACTTCTTTTTGTATATGAGGGGTTGTTGAAAGTTAAATTCCTACTGGACAGCGCGATAGATGTGGGCAGAACGAACAAAGAAAAGCATTATTGAACATTTTTGGTAATGTCAGTGGCGTTGATCTATTATGTGAAATATTAGAACCAGCTTTGTGCACTGTATTCTTTACTCTTGGACAATCTAGTAATAGGTGACGTACACTCAAAGTTTCCCCCACACATACATGCATACATACATTTTTACCACATTTAGTTTGAAGTGAATTTAAATGCATCCTATGAATTAAAATTACTACCACTCTAGATGTCGCATTTCCAATTTGTTTAAATGAGTCTTGGGGGTGATGTCAGGATTTCGTTGTATACACAATACAGCTGTGATACTATTGGCTATCTGTGTCTTCCAATAACCTCCTGAAAAAAAAAGTGTAACATTCTAATGGATCTAGTGGAATGTTCAGTGCAGTTGTGCCTTCAATATTGTGAGCTGCTCTCCGTGCAGCTTGATCAACTTTCTCTTTTGTTGAAATTCCACAATGTGAGGGCATTGAACAGAAAGTCACATATATTCTTTTTTTTTCAATAGATGTGTTATGTAATCAGTTTCTGTAATAGTTTTACAACAGATCTTTGGATTTAAAGACTGTAAGGCAGAAAGGGCTGACTTTGAATCACTGCACAGTATAAGTTGACAATTTTCTACGGCAGAATTTGAAACGTACTTTTGATTTTGATATAAAAACTGTTCCTGTTCTATGGTCATCTAACATTGAGCCATCTGTAAAAATTTGGAGATGGTCCTTATATTGATTTTTCCAAATGAGAATTTACATTATTTTTATAAAGATATGGTGAACTAACTGTTTGTTCAGTATACTTTGTATCATAATTTGCTTTGGGTAAAAAAATGTTCCCATTTGGGAATGGGTGGAAAAGACTGGTTGAAAGCTATTTTACTTTGGTTAATGTTGTTTGTTTTCTTTTTAGAAGAGTAGATAAGTATGACTGAACAGGTATAGCCGATTTCATGTGTTTTGCTCTTTTAGCAAAATATGTATGTCACGGACAGTCGCCAGCCTACTCAGCCTTGCTTTAGCAGTGTGAAACCACCCTTAGCAGTGCTGGGCCTTAACCTTTTTGGGTAGGAGGAAACCGCTGCGTGTTTGGGGGAATCTCTATTCCCAACCACTGGCACATCTTCCCTTTGGTCGCCCCAGACCTTTGGTTTCCCTTGGTCCTTCGCTGACCAGCACATTTGCTTCTTCGTCTCCCCCTTTCACCTCCGTTTTAGTGAGTTTCGTACTCGGTTATTTAGGCAAGCTTTTTTTTTTTTCTTTTTTTTATTTATACAAGTTTAAATTCATGTTTAGAACATTTTCTTATAGTTCTTGTGTGTTGTTGTTACCTTTACTGGTAACGTTTTCCTTTGACACAAATTCTCCCATTTTATTGGGTTTCCTGGGCACCTTTGGAAACGGTACAAACCTTAGTGACCAAGTCAAGTTTTTGCACTCCTATGTAGCCAGGAATCCAGTCAGAAGGGGTCTTACTTTGTCTTTGGGGAGAAATTAGTCTGTTTTTGGTTAGTTTAAGGTTCCAAGATGGGGTTCCTTATTCATATGTCTATACTGTCTACTCTTTCCTTTTCTATAGTTAGTTGTCTTTAATTGACAAACACTCGGGACGAACGCATTACACTAATTGGAGTGCCTGTGTGACTAAGATTAAGTCGGGAAAATAAGGGTCTGCGCCATATTTTGTATTGTTTTAAGAGTCATTTCATTACTTTATCCCATTGTGAAAAAGGGATGAGATGTTTGATAGTTGTTTTCCAGTATAATTTTGAAAACAAGTGGTTAGACTTGATCAAATAGAGTCCCTGCTCACAGTACACACACATGCGCGCACACACACCCAGACACGCCCTGATAATTTGCCCTGTACACGTATTGATCGTCGCTGCAGGGCGTTGACCCTGTTTGTCTCAGACGACCGGATCCACCTTTGGACAGCCCTGGAGGTCTGTCACGTCTACTCCTCCTATCTTCTGGAACTTACGACGTGGGACCCTGACTACTTCGACGCTGCTGTTCTGGCTGATCCATGTGGCCCTGGATGTGGGACAATTTAGAAGTGACCGTGCGTCGCAGGAACTTGGAGAGACTTGGGTGATGTCTAAGTGTATTCGTGTTTGTGTTGTGTTGCCGTGGGCGTGGGACTGTAATAGGGAGTGAATTACATGCAGGCTGGCATGGTTGACGAGGAAATGGTGAAGTCTGGCTGTTTGGTGTGACCGAGTGAAAATGGTTGTGACTGCTTTGGTAGTGTGAAGGTGTTTTGACCTGTCTTGAGTCTTAGTTAGCCTGTCTCTTCCCCTATCGTTCTTCTTTCATTATGAAATTCTTTAATTAGTTGGGCTGGTTGTGGGAGTCCCGGGGGGAGGGAGGATTTGCTTTTCTATGGGCTTTTGGGGTTATTTTGTTCCATAGGTAACTTAGAACTGATAGGTTCTTTCCCCTCTTCTTTACCCTTCTATTCTTACTTGGTCTCTCCTCTGTCTTCAGTCTTCTTTGGTTAGGCATCTCTCCCCATATGGAATGAAAGAGTATTGTCGATTTATAATTAATAAACTATTATTGTCGTTGTAAATCCTTGGGTGGTCTGGTTGAGCGAGTGTTTGGGTGTTTGCTATCAGTTACTGCCAGTGTCCAATTTCCCCTTTGTCTTTCCCTTCCTTATAAGGTCCTTAACCTTGACAATGTATCTGAATTTAGAGATACTTCATTTGTACAGAAACTATTTTGTGAAAGGACATTTTTCAAAACTCGTTCAAAGGTAAAAATTCCAATTTCATAGTATGTACCAATGTTACATGTATGTGTGGGAACTCCAAGAGCAAGTTTATAAGATTTGCAGTTTGCACTTTGTAACTTATTAAGTAGATGCTGTGGAGCGCTGAAGAAGACTTCTTGAGCACAGATCAATCTAGACCGCACAAGAGCAGAAGATAGGAGTGTTAAACTCTTTATCTTGTTCCCATTTTTGTTAGCTTATTATCTTTAGAAAGTTTAAACTTTTTCTTGCTTTATTCAAAATATATTCAATATGTTGTTCCATGAAAGTTTTGATGTTAGATATGCTCCTAAGATTTAACAGATTTGATGTACTGTAAGACAGACCCATTCAGGGTAAAGTGTTGTCCTGTTGAACTGGGAAAATAACAGTTAGCAAGTTAAGTTACTTCTATGTGTGTTTTGGATTGTAAGGCCAACACATTGTAGTTTTCTTCTGCAAGTTTTTTTTTTGTTTAATCGGTCACTAAAAGTTATAATAGATCGACAGTTCCACTGAAATACCTTAAAGGGACCGTCTTTTAACATGTCTTTTGGCATGTGTGTGTGTGTAAGTGTGCGTGAGTGTGTGTGTGTTTGCATGTGCAAGCAAGCAGGGAAGGTATGCGAGGGAATATGATATAATAACACTAAGTCATGGTGACAAAGATTGGATAAGAAATGTGAAAGAAATGAACAGAAGTGGGTAGAGATGGTGCTGAACCTGGGGAGGGGGGGGGGGGGGGGGGGGGGGGGGGGGGGGGACAGAAGGGCTAGTGGTGGCAAAAAAAGTAAGGGTGGGGCTGAACAGGATCAGGGTCATAAGGGAAAGTAGGAGCAGTTGGCTAGATATGGAAAAACGTTTTAAAAACACACACACACAAAAATGAACGACGTGGGAAATGAAGGGTGAGGGCAAGAAACTGGATAGAATCTTACATTTTGCTTTTTGTCAATTACACCCCAAACGACATTTAGGGTTGAAGTTTTCAGGTTTTGAAAAAGAAACTGTAATCCTTATGGCCCAGCCCATGGATCAGAGCCTTTTCAGGGCTGCAACTTACACCAACCACCACACTAAAAAGTCAATCAGAACATCTGGGAAGAAAATTTAGTAAAAGAATGAAACAGAAGCAACTTCTCATATCTCTTTGTGGCAGTTAACTGCTGCAGCCAATGTTCTAAAAGCGCCAGATCCATCTTTTCATCCAGACAAGGGCTGGCCACTGTATGGGTGCCTGTATAACCGCACTTGTTCCCCTGCACCTCAAGCTGAAGGTGAATAGATCTAAGCTAAGTAACCAATTCGTTCATTTTCGTTATCCTATTTGTGTCTTGCCTGAAGAATACCTAAGAGGTCGAAACATGTTTTGTTTTGTCTTTTAACTCGTTTGTCCACGTTTCTCTTGGCGGTTCGCTAACATTTATTTAAGATTTGTTCAAATTAAAGAACCAAACATATCTTATGATTACTTTCCATACATGTTTGTCGGGATCTAATTGAATCTAAACATATAATACAGAATTCATCTATTATTACTGAATTTTATGTGTTTTTTTGTGTCCGCTGTCACATGCCACATTTGTTACTTTGAAATAGATGATGAAATTTCTCAGGTATAATAAGATGAACTATCTTTTGACATGTAAGTTCTTAAAGTAGCTAACTACCACTTGCTGTCACCTGAAAATGAGAACTGAAATCTCATTTTGAAAATTTAGCCCTAATGTCCCATTTCCAGCTTCCTTTTGAGAATGTCTCATATCAGATTAATTCAAACAGTGACCCCCTTCGGTTTCAGGCAGATTAAACAAGACTGCTGAGTGCACCTGCCATTCCGCTCGCTTCATCCCAGTCACATGACACTGTCCCACCATGGCTACAGATGCATCTCACTGCAGATGACCACACCATAAAAAATGACACTGTCCCACCATGGCTACAGATGCATCTCCATGCAGATGACCACACCATAAAATGACACTGTCCCACCATGGCTACAGATGCATCTCCATGCAGATGACCACACATAAAATGACACTGTCCCACCATGGCTACAGATGCATCTCCATGCAGATGACCACACCATAAAATGACACTGTCCCACCATGGCTACAGATGCATCTCCATGCAGATGACCACACCATAAAATGACACTGTCCCACCATCCCTACAGATGCACCTCAATGCAGATGACCACACCATAAAATGACACCGTCCCACCATGGCTACAGATGCATCTCACTGCAGATGACCACACCATGAAATGTTCTACTGGCCAATGGCACTGTGCAATCAACAGCTTGTTGACAGATTTCTTGTTGATCAATTGCTACTGCCTCCATGCAAGATTTTAAGAAAAATTAGCATATTAATTGCTAACAACAGAAGTGAGTGATGAACAGGCACAGTAAAAGACCCCCAACAGGCCTACAAATGGTGGCTCCCAGTTCAAAAGTACAGCCAAACAGGGTTTTAGAAAAGGGAAAAATGATCAGCATGCAATTTTCAAAAAATCCAGGACAAAGGGAAAAAATTTAGGCACTTCCTGACCCCCCCCCCCCCCATCTGCATCTGCATAAGAAAATGTGAAGACTTAGCAGAACAAGAACCACATAAAGGAAACAGAGAAATGGCCTACAGTACCAGAACAAGGACCACACAGTGCAGACAGAGAAATGGCCTACAGCACCAGAACAAGGACCACACAGTGCAGACAGAGAAATGGCCTACAGCACCAGAACAAGGACCACACAGTGGAGACTGAGAAATGGCCTACAGCACCAGAACAAGGACCACACAGTGCAGACAGAGAAATGGCCAAGTCAGTGTGACAGAAAAGAGGGAACTGGCAGCAGAAGAGACATTCCCCCGGGTGGGGTGGTGGAGCATAGGAAGGGAACAGAATGGAAGCAGATGCACAGCACAGAAAGAGAAACCATGGACTCACACACTGAGGCTGAGTGAGGATGTGCAGGAAAATGGGGAGCAGGAAAATAAGTGGAACTACTCAAGAAGGGGAGAGAGAGCAGCTCTTCCCCTTCTGTGTGAAAGAAAAGGGATGAATAAAAAAAATGTGTTGGAGAGGCACAGAATGTCAGGTGATCTTGGTGGGGTAGGGTGGGCAACAATGAGACAGTATATAACTCCCCACCCAACAGTCCATTTTCTTCGAACAGTTTTTCCACATTTGTAAACTTGGTGATAGCTGTCAGTTTTCTTGACAAGTAGGGTACTAAGTTTAAAAAAAAAAAAAAAAAAAAAAAAAAAAGAAAGAAAAAGCAACATCACCTATGAGAAGACTAAAGACGTTACAACACTGCCATTGTTTGCCTGCTGAGCACTGCAGCCATACTACAGCACTTCAGATTCTGCAGTGGCATTCCAAAAGGTGGTTAAAACATTAAGACATTGCTGTATTGTTATAAAAAGAAAAAAAAAGGCTTTACTGACAGTATGATTTTCTTCCATTTTACAGCTTACATTACTATAGCCCAACCACCACTACACATGGTCTTTCATTACTATAGCCCAGCCAACTACACATGGTCTTTCATTACTATAGCCCACAGCTAACTACACATGGTTTTTCATTACTATAGCCCAGCAAACTACACACGGTCTTTAGGGGCTGTCAAACAGTTACGGGGAAAAATGTCGCAATCTGAAAAAAGATTACATCCTGTAAATGGTTAGACTGTGAAAAAGCCACAATTCACGAAAGACCTAATCCTATGATATCTGAATAGCTGACATACTTCAGGTGGACAAGACCCACTTCTATGATACCTGAATAGGTGACATCCTTCAGGTGGACAAGACCCAATCCTATGATAACTGAATAGTTGACATCCCTCAGGTGGACAAGACCCAACCCTATGGTAAGTAAATAGCTGACATGCCTCAGGTCAAGAGAGACCTGTGCTGACAGTGCCAGGCATTCTGATCTGATGGATTGTTCTCTCCCAGATCTGATTAGAAAAACTACAACGATTACATGTCCAAATAAAAAAAATTGGAGAGCACAAGAATTCCTGGGTAAACTAGACTGCAGAGAGGACAGCTGGCGTCCACCCTTGACAGGGGGTACAATTTTTACCACATGGCCCCATACCCCCCCCCCCCCCCCCAAGAAAAAACAAAATAATCTAAAAAAGATGAAATGCTGGCATGTTATACTGGGTAAGAGTGACTAGAACATCACCTTAATGATCCAGCCACCCCCCCCAAGAAAAAAACAAAATAATCTAAAAAAGATGAAATGCTGGCATGACTAGAACATCACCTTAATGATCCAGCCATCTGATATTTCCCATTCAAATTTACCACACTAAAACCACTGTGTCCCTTCATCATATTGCTTGTCATGTTCTTTAAAATATTTCATTTTGTTCTTTCCAGGCACCGTCTTCTCCTTGTCTGCTCTTCTATGTCAATGGAAGACTCTCCATTAGCTGACTGGGCTCCACCTGTATGTTCCTGGCCTGACTGGGATCCACCATCTTTACCCCTTTTTCCTTATTCCCTCCCCTTACTCCATCACCATCCACTCCACTCTCTCCCATCTCTCCCCTTACCCTTCCCTCCCCCCTCCACACTGAAACCCATCTTCCACGATGGCAAGTTGAGCTCAATTCTGGGGCTGGAAGAGGCTCGGCATTATACCGGTTCTTGAACTTAGGGGAGATAAATGTCGTGACACCTACCAGTCATGCTCTGCTTATCTTACCAAAAAGTCATGCGCTCTGTTTGTGCATCTAAGCCTGCGCATCAGTTAACAGAGTATGATCACCATGGGTTTGGAACACAATTCCTTTCATGACAATAAAGCAGTAGCTACAAGCAAACATGAATGGACAAACATGGGAAGAAATGTGGCAAGAACATTAAGATTTGGTGCACGATCGCAGGTCATGATTTCTGTCTGTGGATGGCAGAACAGTATGCATGTACATATTTTACCTCATTCCTGAGGCACTGTGACCTCCATGGAGCGGACGCTGGGGCTGGAGGAGGGAAAGCACCATCCAGAGGATGAGGGGGACCAGGCACCAGTGGTGCCCGTGCCCTAGGACGTGGACGTGGCATCAGTCGCATCTCTTCTTCAGAGTGGATGTCTGTGGCGACAGCAGAAGGGACGGGGTGAAGACTCTGGTTCCTCATCTGGCAGACTGGTGGGTGGGAGGAGGTCTCTCTCTGCCGACGACCCTCACCGGGCCACCTGACAGTGGCAGGACAGCACACACCTGTTCATGTGGGTTGGCACTGACACAGTGCCGGTCAGGCTGCCAGAAGTCCTGGATCTTGTTGTGGCCCACTTTGACGCTCCTCTTCCAGCCGATAACTAGACCTCCAATCGCTGAATGTTTCTAGGACCATCTGTCAAAATAAGATTTTTTTTTGTCCACTGTCGGTATTGCCAAGACAGGATTTCTATCCTTATACACACATATAGTCACTAGAACGAAGATGAACGATGCAATATGGAATACAACACAGTAGTGTTTTCATGTTTGTTGTCTGAGACCCAAAATTTTCACTAGGAGCATGAAACCCAACTTATTCATGCCACACACAATGCCCTGTTGGATGCGACATGCTGTATGCCCCATGACCCCCCGACACTGCACGTGGACATACAGACAGACCTGCCACATTGTTGGATGCGACATGCTGTTTGCCCCATGATCTCCACACTGCGTGTGGACAGACAGACAGACCTGCCACATTGTTGGATGCGACATGCTGTATGCCCCATGATCCCCACACTGCATGTGGACACATAGACCTGCCATATTGTCGGATGCAACATAAGATAATGTTGCTTATAGCCCAGCCGACCGCAAAGGGCCATCAGGGCTGTCACCATGTTAAAATCAACTCAAGTCATTCATTCACACAATTCATTAAAATACATTATCTAAAAACTCAACCAAAACTTTGTTAAAAATCTTTCCACTGTAAAATCTCAGATCCGATGAAAAATGTTAACCTCTTTCACGAACGTAAAGATCGCGTCAGGCGGAACATCTCTGAACAAGGTTTTCATTGAATCTGCTGTAAAATGTTTGTGTCTCACATCGTGCAAATCCCAACACTCTAAAAGAATATGCTTCATTGTGAGTGGCACATGATATGGAATGCACCACGGAGCTTCTTCACTCTTTAAGAGGTATGAATGGGTAAAATACAAATGGCCGGTGTGCAGCCGGCATAGAACTGTTTCTTCTTTACGACCACCAGACGAAGATGAGAGGAACTCCTTAAGGTTTGGACGGATCTGGAAGAGTTTGTTTTCCGTCTGTGTATTTCCAATCCTCCTGCCAGAGGTCTCCGACATAATCGTTAATTTTGGGTTTCAGATCTGAGCAGGGGATAGGCGTGTTTGACAGTTTCTCTCTTATGGCATTCTTGGCCAACCGTTTCGTTCCCTCCGATGCCAACATGACCAGGAACCCAAGCCAGAAGAATGTTGTAACCATCGCTTTCAACTTGGTAAAAAGTTCAAAAAAGTGTAAAAGTTCGGGATGGTGAAGGTTGCGGCCAGCTATGGCTCCAAAGCTGACAATGAATCCGACAAAACTAGAAAGTCCCTCTTCTTCGTAGATTGTGAGATTATCCTCAGTGCTAGAACCAGAGCTGTAAGTTCAGCAGAGTAAGCAGACGCATCTGAAGGAATATGTTCTAACAGTATTTGAGAAGGAGCACCCAGGGCTGCACAGGCCACTCCATCTTCAGACTTCGAACCATCAGTGACAATTTTCTGATAAGGATTGGAATTTCGAACACAGGTCAGCATACAATGCCTTGTATGCCAGAGAGCTGGTGGACTCTTTGCGAAAAGCTGCAAGATCAAAACGAATCTCTGGTGTGAAAAAAGTCCACGGAGGTTGATCTGGAAAGAATCAACGCCTTCTTCCTTGCGCTGAACACACAGAAGCAATCTGAAGTGATCAAAGCTAAGTGCATTTTCGTTTTTTTCTTTTTTTGTTTCACCTGATGAAGACCTGAAAGGTCGAAACGCGTTGTGTTTTGTCTTGTGACTCGTTTGTCCACGTTCTCTGGGGCGGTTCACTGACATTTATTTAAGATTTGTTTAGATTTCCGCCTGCAGTCGTTTCACTTTGCAACTATATCTTTCAAAAATCAATTCTTTATTTCATTAGTGTAAGTCCCATCTGTTAGTACTGAATTACCGAACTTCCAAAATGGTCTATCCCTTCTTAACTGTTCAGTTTTAAACTTATTTAAGGGACAGAGCCACAATGGAGTGATCAGAGCAGTACGCAGGTTCAACTTTGACACAATCTGTTGACATACAAAGCTCATCTGTTATCAAAATGTTATTAAACCTGGCTAGTTTAACTGATTAAGATTTTCCCCAAGTGTATATGTTCTTGTCTGGAAAATCTATTTCTTTGTATATCTTTAATTTCTGTTTTAACCAACAAGTAAAAAAATTTACTCTCTTGTTCTTGGCTGTTCTTGTACTGAAATAATTTCTGTGTGTTTCCCTTTTTCTTTCTTACATGTGTACCAGTTAGGCATAAGAATGTGTGTGTGTGTGTGTGTGTGTGTGTGTGTGTGTGTGTGTGTGTGTGTGTGTGTGTGTGTGTGTGTTCCCTGCTATTGGAGTAGTTTATTTGTGGCTGTTTCATGCACTTTTCTGTTGGAAATACCATACTTTCTGGTCTTCAGTTGTGAGTGGAGTATTTTTCCTCCATTGTTGAGAGTTTTGTTGGCATTCTTTCTTTATTTTTTTTACGCTTAGAAGAAAAACATAACATTCATTTTTTTTTATTTTGCATTTTTTTTTTTTGCACTTGAAATCACTAAAAAAAAAAATTGAAATTGTTGTTGACTTACCATTACTAACATGTTATGATATAATAAAAGTACAGTGTATCTCCTCCATTTTACAAAAAAAATGCATGAGAATTGGTTGTTTAGTTCCAGAGATATCCGCGTTTCACATATGCTGGTATACAATAAGAAACCTTTTTCAGTGTGAATAATCAGACATAATGAATAGACACAACAGTAGCTTGATGTCTTATTTCTTCTGTGATTGTAATACTTTGAATGCTAAATGACGCATGAAATGACAAATAAAAATATGGGTTTCTTTTTATGCATAGTACAGAAGGAAAAAAAGGGAGGAAAAGGGCAGGACAGAGCAGGGGTGGGGGTGGGGGTAGGAAGCAGGGAAGAGGATCAGTAAAGAAAAAAAGAAAAAAAAAAAAAAAAAAACCGATTTCACCATGAATCATAGCAGTGAGACACATGAAAACAAAAAAAGTTGAAAAAGGAGTGGACTGTATGCAAACGGCACACGACTGTTTCTTCTTTACAGCCGCCTCAGGAACATGGTAAAACTCTTTCAGGTTTGGACGGATTTTGTACGATTTGTTATCTGTGTGCCAGTTCCATTCATCTTGCCAGAGGTCTTTGATATAAGCCTGTGTTTTTGGTTTCAGATCAGTGCGAGGGACAGACAATCTACTCATATCTTTCTTCGTGGTGATCTTACAAGTTGATCAACCAACTCGTTGCCTGAAAAAGAACACTTTTTTACACACTAAAAAAACCCCCGAAACAACTAACCTTCAAGTAGCCGGTGCAGAGCAGGCAGCTGGTGTGCAGGATGAAGTGAATTCCTTGCTGCAGCAACTGCCAGACTGTACCTCAGTTCCAGGATCTGTCCGTCCACTCTGTAGTAAAACAGGAGAAGAGGGTGCCTTGTGATTTCCAGCATATGAAGAGCAGGTTTGATCATGCACTCTCCCCCTCTCCACACTACCACCCCTCCCCACCTTACCCCCTCCTTCCATGTAAACCTCACCTGCTTCCCCCTCTCCCTCATTCATTCCCACTTACTCTTCCAGCCTCTCCCCCCACACCTTTTTTTTTTTTCATTTCACCTTGAGCAGCATTGACACTGATGGGTTTCTACACCTTCAATAAGTAAACTCTGGGCATTTGAGACACCTTACCTCCTTTTCACCATGCAGTCCACAGGGACACCATTAAAGCTGACATCAATGTTACTGACCTGCATTTCTGTCGACTATGATTTGTATTTACCTCTTCTGAAACTTACGAAGACAGCTTGCAGCTGCAACTCAAGAAATGGTTTGTGGTGACCAGAATTTGCGCATCTGGCGTTTTATAAAAAAAAAAAAAAAAAAAAAAAAAAAAAAAAAACTCCTACGTTTGGAAAACTAGATTTTTTTGTCACTTCAACTGAAAACTTGCGTGGTCTTGTTTATTCCAGCAGAAAGTTCAGCCTGCAACCCTGTGTCTCAGGGGGGAAGGCTGGGACTGCATGTTAGTGGTGCAACAGGTGTGTGACTTGGCTCACAGATTTAAGCTGTGAAGTTACAAAATGACACCTGGAATGGGATCTAAACCTTGAACCCCACACATGCAGTTCTTGAAGAGTCCACAAAAAAATCAATACCTTTACTAGCAAAATGAAGGTTATTAAATCATAGGCACAATTTTTAGTGAAAGCAACAAATCAATATCATGAGAAATATATAGACTATCTTTCAATTTTTTTTCCTGAAACAGATGCTAATAAACCTTATAAGTTGTACCAATAATTCACCGGGGTAACAAACTTAAGGATATATCAATCTCCTGAATATCTTAAATCAGGTATGAAAAATAAGAGTTGTAAGATCAGTGGCATGACTGCTTTGCTGAAATAAATCAAGACGAAGGTAAGAGTAAGGTAATGTTGCCGACCGCAAAGGCTAAAAAAAAACTGCCTGATAATTTCAGCAGTTGAGGTCTCCAAAACAAAAGGGAGTCCAACAAAATGAGGAAATCTTTATGTTTTGATTTAGAGACCATTTCAAGAGCCAGAACCAAGGCTGTCAGCTCAGCAGTGTAGATGGAGCCGTCAGTGAGAATGTGTTTAGAAGATAATGTTGCTTATAGCCCAGCCACCACAAAGGGCATATCAGGGCTGTCACCACATTAAAATCAACTCACAAGTCATTCATTCACACAATTCTTTAAAATGCATCATCTAAAAAACTCATCCATAAGTTTGTTAAAAATCTTTCCACTGTAAAATCTCAGATCCGATGAAAAATGTTAACCTCTTTCAAGAACTCAAGATCGCGTCAGGTGGGACATCTCTGAACAAGGTTTTCATGGAATCTGCTGTAAAATGTTTGTTTCTTACATCATGCAAGTCCCAACACTCTAAAAGAATATGTTTCATGTGTTTAGAACATCTCTGAGATGGGTCTGTTGCACAAATACACAGCAGAGGCAACCTCCTCCACAGATTTGGAACCACTGATGAAAATTCTTCCAAAGGCTGGAAACTTCAAACACAGTTCCTGTATGCGTGCATGTGTGAGGGCAAGATGCTGTGTGTGCGTGCATGTGCGCGTGCGTGCGCGCGCATGTGTTTAATATAGTGATGGAACTGCTGGTGGTGGTGGTGTGGCTGTGGCTCGTGTTTGTGTCAGTGAGCGAGTGTGCGCGAGCACGAGAGAGAGAGAGAGAGAGAGAGAGAGAGAGTGCATGCATATTCTGTGTCAGGATGTGTGTTTCTGAAGGCGTTCTACTGACATCATCATTCACAATCCAGAAATAATGACCATTGTTTAGCCGACACCACATTCTGAGGCCTGTCCACTCACCTGTGACCCCATTTTTGTTCCCAGCTGGTCTACCCCAAATAGCGCCATTCTTTTCATATCAATCTGTCTGCTTGCAAGCATACAGCATGTATGTTGACCAGTATGTGAAGGAAAAGGAGAATCAACTTTCAGAGAGAATAACAATTCTCTGAGAAATTAAATGTTAGCATTTTATTTCTCGACTCCTTAAGCATGGCCTTAATGCATTACTTTATGGTGTGTGCAGCCTGTACACAACCTTCCTCTAAACCTACTGAAGAAATAATGCCCAGGTGAAAAGCTTCAATCCATTTTCAACTCAAATCAACAGTTTACATGGCACCTGCGCACTCAGACTGAGTCTAGAAGTGCTTTGAAAACACCTACTATAGTATTAGCTCTGTGTAGAATGTAACAGCCTATTTAGAATTTTTGCACTTGCTCATGATGCGTACAGACCATTATCTTTAAGAACTTAATTTACATTTAAATTATGTTCCTGTACAGTCACATTCTTATGATGATATGTCAGTTTTGAAGTTATATATACTGAACACTTAAAATTCTTGGGATTACCCCCCGAGTGCAAAAAAAAAAAAAAAAAAAATGGGACAAAAGAGAAGCTCCAACTTCATAATCAACAATCCACTCAGACTTCATGCACAATAACCTGCTCAGACTTCATACACAATAACCTGCTCAGACTTCGTACACAACAACCTGCTCAGACTTCATACACAACAACCTGCTCAGACTCCATACAGCTCCAACTTCATAATCAACAATCCACTCAGACTTCATACACAATAACCTGCTCAGACTTCATACACAATAACCTGCTCAGACTTCGTACACAACAACCTGCTCAGACTTCATACACAACAACCTGCTCAGACTTCATACACAACAACCTGCTCAGACTTCATACACAACAATCTGCTCAGACTTCATACACAATAACCTGCTCAGACTTCATACATAATAACCTGCTCAGACTTCATACACAACAACCTGCTCAGACTTCGTACACAATAACCTGCTCAGACTTCGTACACAATAACCTGCTCAGACTTCATACACCACAACCTGCTCAGACTTCATACTCAATAACCTGGTCAGACTTCATACTCGATAACCTGGTCGGACTTCATACTCAATAACCTGCTCAGACTTCATACTCAATAACCTGGTCGGACTTCATATTGCATGTGATTCATACTGCACACGAATCTGCCTTGTTAATGGGGTACAGTGAAACCACTACACCGACAGTTCTCTCCTTTCCCGTGATCTAAATGCCAGCTCAAACTTACTCTTAAAAATCTTATCAATATATACATGCGGTGGTCAGCTGCCAAATCACTGCCAACTACCCTCACACTGGTTCATGGCTATCAACGTGATAGATGGTGCCCTCATTTCTGATGCGATTTTCTGTTGATATTTCCCCATACTCACCCTCTTTAAATTCCATTTTTTGTGTGACAAGTGACAAAATGTTTTTTTTTCTCCCACTTGGAACAATAAATGACCAATGTATTACTATTACTATTAGTGTCAACAAAGCACAAATCAGTCTTAAAGCCATGCTTATGTGAAAATCATTCCTTACTGAATATTGCCCAAGTTATCAAGAGCAAGCTAGTCCCACCCCCCCCACCACGACAGCGCCGTACCCACAACCAGCAGTTCTGCCTCATCAACACCAGAACTCAGTAAAGAGGTGGCTCATTTCTACCCAGGACTGTTACTGTGTTAGGGACTGGAACCATCTTCCCAGTGAGACAGTAGAGGCAGCAATAGACGACGCTTCTGTGTCGCGAACCTCTGCCTGACAGTGAGTTTCCTGATACCATGTGGCCCTTATGGTAATGGACTCTGGCTATGGTTTATGGACAATGAGAATGATAGTGAACAACCTGACCACAGCATACAAATGGACTGTCTGCAACTCCCCCCCCCCCCCCCCCCCCCCCCCCATCCCCTCCATGTGCCAGACTGATCATCATCAAGACTGTGGGCACCAAAGGAAAGAAGTAGTCAGTCCATCTGCGTGCGCGTGTGTGTGTTGTTTGGTGTGTGTGTGTGTGTGTGTGTGTGGTGTGTGTGTGGTGTGTGTGTGTGTGTGTGTGTGTGGTGTGTATGTGTGTGACTGTGTCCTTGCATGTGTGTGTGTGAGAGCTGAGAGCAATTCCATTTCAAAACAGTACAAAGTGTGCAGTGTTGTTGACAGGAGAGAGGAAGAGTGGTAGAGGAGTGTGGACAGGGGATTGAGGAGGAAAAGGGGGATTGGGACTAGGTGACAAATGGGTAGAAACGTGCAGTGGGATGAGGAGGGGGAAAATTCTGAGGAATACATACAGTTCCCCCCTCCCTTCCTCCACCCCCCCCCCCCCCCCCCCCCCCCCCCCCCCCCACACATATGCCACCACCATCTTCCAAATCATAACTGAATACTGCTCTAGAGCCTGTTCATCTTCACACCAGAAACACATACGAGTGTCAAGATACTTGTATACAGGATATTCTAGAACCAGGTATAGTACATGTTGAACAGGACACCCCATCCCCTTCTTACCCATAAACCCAAACCACTGTACACCACCCTACAACTACTGTTACTTCTACTGCTTAGCTCTCTGGACTGCTCAGAGTCCACAAGTCAGGACAGTTTCACACTCATTCACTCTAACAATGCTGTCGGTGTATCTTTCAACAAAAATGAGTTCATTTTCTAAAAACGGCTAAGCGCAAAATTCCAGTTTGTAGTAAAAGCAAGGGGGCGGGCATGTTCGATGTTAGCGGCCATTACACAGCAGAAGCTTCTCCTTCCACGAAGTAAACCACCTCAGCTGGCATTAAACTACGGCAACAATACCTTCCTCCCCACACACATTACAAACCTCATTTATCAGCGTGCTCTGCCACAAATTCATTGTCTGTCACCAAGTTTCCTTTCTTTTCTTCTTCTCTCTTTTCGATGTGGCATGGAGAAGACGTCGAAGCAAAAGTGAACAAGGTTTGACGCCATTTCGCACGTGCAATGTGA